>JARVLU010000103.1:5074694-5086600 GCA_031762415.1 Simpsonichthys santanae | reverse complement strand
GAGAGAGAGAGAGAGAGAGAGAGAGAGAGAGAGAGAGAGAGAGAGAGAGAGAGAGAGAGAGAGAGTCTTCCAGGCTCACGACCAGTGAAGAATTGATCCACAGTGAAGTCCATCAGTAGTAATTGTGTGCAGGTGTGTAATAATCATGTTGATGGTCAAAGTGACACCTGGAACAAGATAAAAACACCTGACACATGTTCCTTCATGTCACCTGCTGCTTTCACACAGTTTGATCGTGCTCTGGACATTCACAAAGGTTTAGATGAAAAATGTGGCTCAGTCTCTGGCCCATGATGCATCACACACACAACACGTGTTGTAAAAGACTCTCAGCCACTTCACGTCTGACACTGACGTCATTGCTTTCTACAATCACTCTGCGGTGGCAGCCATCTTGTCTTGGGCTGGCCCCGAAAGCTGGTTTTAGATGATCATTCAATGATTATTTCTAAAAGTTTGATTAAAGGTGGTCCAGAGGTTAATGAGATATTTTGCTAACAGACAATTCTATCCAACTTAATGTCATAGTGTGTTTTCTGTTAGTTTCTTTTCATTCCCTCTGTGTTTGTTTTGAGATCTTTGTGTTTTACTCATCATCTGTTCAGTGTTTCTCTCCTGCTGCAGTCAGCAGGCTCCTCCCACCACTCTCACCTGCCCCTCCCACTCTCACTGCCCCTCCCACTTTCACCTGCCCCTCCCACTCACCTGCCCCTCCCACTAACCTGCCCTTCCCACTCTCACCTGCCCTTCCCACTCTCACCTGCCCCTCCCACTCTTACCTGCTCCTCCCACTCTCACCTGCCCCTCCCACTCTCACTGCCCCTCCCACTTTCACCTGGTCCTCCCACTCTCACCTGCTCCTCCTACTCTCATCTGCTCCTCCCACTCTCACCTGCCCCTCCCACTTTCACCTGCTCCTTCCACTCTCACCTGCTCCTCCCACTCTCACCTGCTCCTCCCACTTTCACCTCCTCCTCCCACTCTCACCTGCTCCTCAGCATTTCTCCACAGGTGTCATTGTGTCCCTTTAAATTCTTTGTCATCTTGGTTGCTCCCTGTCGGTGGATTGTGTTCCCCAGCTTCATGCTGTGTTTCCTTCATGGTTGTTTAGTAAGTTTTGCCCTCGTCAGCTTTTTTTGAAGTTCTTTAATAAATAAATTGTCTTTATTTTTGCACCTGAGTTGCTCCAAGTCTGTCTGCACCTCTGGTTCAACTAACACCTCAGAGCTTGCTATACCAACATTCTACACAAAGATCTTGTGAGACCTGTTAGCTCTCATAATATGTGCTTGGGATCAGTCTCAGCTACTACCACACCAGATTTTTTTTGCTCAAAATCTAAAAAATTAACAGACAGAGTCTTTTTAAATGTTGTTTTAAGCTGAGCTGCAATCATCTTGAAAGGAGCCAACTCCAAAAGTTAATCAGGTGCAGATGTGGGTCCAATGATTACTTCAAGTTAGTTCATGAGACATTTTGCTAACAGACAGATGTACAAACACAGGCACAGCCTGTCAGAGCTGCAGTAATGAGAGGTCAGGTCCAACATGGATGTTCATGCAGCTTCTTCTGGGACTATGAGCCAATCCTGGACATCTTTAAGACTCAGTCAGAGGACTGAAGGGATGCACGGTGTTCCACACGTGCACATACTGGAGTTTAGTTTGCTCAGTTCTGAAACAAGCTGCAGAACTCTGCACACACACACACTTATCAGGCGGTCCAGCTGTCGAGCTGGGCCGGGCCTGCAGGGGCAGATAAACAGATCATGAGCAGAACCGTGTCTCTCAGTAACGAGTGTTTGAGTTTGTCCTGGGCGCAGGTAAGAAGGTCATAAAACTCAATGGTTCTGTCCTCGTCCCTGTGGAAAGATACTGGTTTAAAGTTGGACCATAAATGTTCAGGACTTACTTCACCCATCTCGGGCGTGTGCCGTCTGGATGACGAACACATGGATTTGACCAAGTTCTCAAAGGAGAGGACCGCTTGAAGGATTCCTGGAGACAAACAAAAGCAACAAGACAACAGTGTTAAACTTACCGTAGTTGAGAAAGAAAAACCCCAAACTGTCGTTGCATTCAATAGGTCAAGCAGATGACAGCTGGACCAGAGAGCTCTTCAGGCTCTGCCATGAAGCTCCAGGACCATCTCTGTCCTGCAGGCTGTTATGCAAGAACTGAGCCCTGCTATTGTTCCAGCACAGAGCTGCCCTTCCTGTTCTGACCTCACACTCAGACGGTTTGCCAAAGTTTTCCACGAGGTACGCACTGACAGAACGTCCATTCTGTCCTGCCGTCCATGCGTGGGTCTGAGTGTTCCTTCAGCTGGAAACACGTGGGAGGGCAGAGGATCCAAACTGCAGCACCTGCTCACCTCAGCTTCGTCTTTCTAAAGCCTGCGGGTGATGGTGGATTAAAAAGCCTGCAGAAATAAATAGTGCTCTTTACATAAAGTCTGTGCGTTCATTTGTCTGTTAGGAAAATGATCTCATGACTCTCTGGTCACTGGATGAACTTCTACAACTGACTGCCTTTGGGAGCCAGCCTAATTAAAGATGGCCGCCACACCCAATGAAACTGTGCAAATTGTAAAATGTCTAAAGCTCTGCCAGGTTTTCAGAAGTGTTGCTAACTTTGGGTGCGTCTCCAGCGCACAAGGGCTGACCACTTTGAGACAATGTTCCTTCAAACGGTGATGTTACCAGCTGGAGTCAGTTCTGTCTGTCTGTAAGCAAAATATCCTATAACCACTCAATGGATTTTCATAAAACCTTCAGAAAGCCATGGTCACAGCCACAGAAACTTTACAAACTCTTGCAAACTCAAAAATGTCTCCATCACAGTCAGTTTTGGTGTTGAGTTAAACTGGATGTGGCGGTAGTTCTTTAGATGAATGTTAGGCCTTTAATTAAGCTTAGTGTTATGGATTTATTTTAAGAAACACTTTAACTTAAAGTTAAACCCACTCCCTGTGAAAACAGGCGTGCAGCTCCTTGACTGCAACTGTTACTAGAAAAAAACAGACATCTCACCCAGTTCAGAGCTCTGTGGAGCCGTAATGAGCCCCAGCTGACCCCCAGTCTGAGTAGAAACAAGGCCGGCAGTAAAATCCAGCCCATCCACAGGAAGCAACATTCAAGTGTGAACATGAAGCTGTGACTAAACTCTGCACGTCTCTGGCCCTAAGTTTTTTAAAAGGACTCATCAAGTATGTTCACAATGAAGGAATCTGATGTTCTGAGCTCATGGGCTGATAAGACAAGGCTCCGATGGTATCTGCACTGTCTGCACTGATATCTGTGCACGACAGCGTGCCCGAAATATATAAATGTTTCAAGTGATCTAACAGAAAAGGTCTGCATGGCTTTAAAGGAGCCAACAAACTTCTGTGAAGCTGATCTGCTTGAGGTGGAGACAATCTGAGGACAAGGTGATACAGAAGCTGCTGTTCATCTGACTTCGCTCTGAAGGTGCGAGTTTTCAAACTAAATGGCTCCCTCTACTGAAATGTCTGTTTTTAACATGTGCAGAGAAAAGATGGAATAACTGAAGGTAAAAATTAAATATTTGTTTGTCCACTCATGTACTTTGTAGACGATGACTGGACAAATAATTTATCCACTGAAAGACTTAATTTATCCATTAGAAGCATCAAGCAGCAACATATGAACTATAAACACATACAATTTGTGTCATTTTAGCTGTAAATCCAAACATTTGAGTTGATTGGACATTGTTCACTGTGACTGTTAGCATTTATAAAGTTATTACTTTTCAACATGCTTAACTTTCTTTACAAGTTTTCGAGTAGTCCCTTGTTTATTGTGGGGGATCTGTACCCTAAAGACCCATGATAAGTGAAAAACTGCAAAGTTATGGGGTGCTGTTTGTAAAGTTACCGGTACACAATCACAAACGAATAGAAATATTTTGCTTTGGTCTTTCATAAGAATTTTTTTTTTTCACAGTCAGATTTTCACAATGTTATTCAAACTAAATATTTAACTTGTATGTTAAATATTTAACTTGTAAGTTAAATATTTATTTAGCAAGCTAAATATTTAGCTCCATACTAAATATTTAGTCTACAAGCTAAATATTTACGTTTAAGCTAAATAACTAGTTTAGGAATTAAATATTTAGCTTGGAAATTAAATTTTTAATTTACACCTAAATATTTAATTCACTAACAGTATTTAACTTGCAAGTTAAATATTTAGTTCATAAATTGAACATTTAGCTCGGACATAAACAGTTTGTCAACTAAATATTTAGCTCCTAAATATTTAGCTTGATAACTAAATATTTAACTTGCAAGTTAAGTACAGGCAGTCCCCGAGTTACGAATGGGTTCCGTTCCTACGGCCCGTTCGTAACTCGATTTTGCCGTAAGTCGGAGCGCTACCCACGTGGCGGCCGTAAAACATCATTTTAAACACGTTTTTTTTATGTAACACAACAAGAGCGTACTTAGAACACCGTTTTGCTGTGTTTCCAAGCAGTTAGCTAACAAAATACCCCCCCAAAAAATCGGAAAAAAAAAAACAAACAAACATAAAATGCTGCATAAAAAAGTCAACGTGAGGTGTGATGACATCAATGGGGGCGGTGTCGTAAGTCCGAAATGCCGTAAGTCGATGGCGCAGTAAGTCGGTGACCGCCTGTATTTAGTTTGTAAACTAAAGTTTTAGCTTATAAATTAAATATTTAGTTTGGAACGATGACATTAGTATGACTAACATGGTGAAAAACTGACGGTGACCAAAAAAAACAAACAACTTTTTTCTTATGAAAGGCTAAATAAACCACATTGCTGTTAATTTCTGACTGTGTCACTTTACAAACAGCACTCCATACAAAGTAGGAATAGTAGTACAAGTAGTTTATTTTATTATTTGTATAGACCCTTTCCAAAAAATTAGAATATCATGGAAAAGTTGTTTAACTTCCATAATTCTATTCAAGAAGTTAATCTTTAATAGATGATACATTAAGGGCCCACAATTTATTTATTTTTAATTTTTATATAATTTGGGCTTTCAGCTCATGAAACACATGAAAACAGGATAAAAAAATATAGAATTCTGTGAAGAAATTGGCCCAAATAAAATAATCTACTAAACTCAAAGCACCTGCACAGGTTTCCCCAGGTGTCATTAAATTGTTTCAGTTTGGTTCAATATGGGGAAGACTGCAGACATAACAACTGGCCAGAAGACCATCATTGATCCCTCCATAGGATGGATAAGCCACAACAGTTCATAGCTAAGGAGGCTAGCTGTTCACAGAGTGCTGTGTCCAGGCACATCAATGGAAAGTGGAAGGGCAAAATGTGACAGGAGAAGATGCAGCAAATGAGATGACTGTGGACTTCAGCAGATTATCAAACAGAGAAGATTCCAGAACCTGGCAGAGATACAGAAAAGTGTGGAATGAAGCGGAGTCACAGCTTCAAAAACCACCACATTCAGACACATCTGGGAGATGGACTACAACTGTTGGGTTCCTTAAGCCACTTCTGAACCTGAGCCAACGCATCCATTTCCAATTAAAGTAAAGTGTTTCTTTCATTTGGAAATCAAGGTTTGGATGACTGCAAAAATGCAAAATTTGGGCTGATTTCTTCACAGTATTCTAATTTTTTGAATTCCTGTTTTTGTGGGTTTCATGAGCTGGAAACCCAAATTATGTAAAAATAAACAAATAAATACTTGAAATCATTCAAATTGTGGGACCTGAATCTATCATCTATTAAAGATTAACTTTTTAAATGGAATTATGGAAGTTAAACAACTTTTCCATGATATTGTAATTTTTTGGAAAGGGTCTGTATATAGAATGTGTGTGTGGTGTGTGTGTATGAAAACTGACCACCCTCATCATTTGAGGGTTTATGCTTTTTAGTTTTTACATTGCTGAAAAGTACCGTTTCCTCAAATGGTTGGGGTAGCCCAAGATTGATCTTTGGTGGCCACCACTGGCCACCCCTTGGCTCTGCCATTGCAAATGATGGTGGATATAATTGCTCTCTTTGCTCACCTGCATCCATCACTGTGCACTGCCTCGAATAAGAAAAACGATAAAGAATACACATATCATTGTGTAACTCCTTAATATATTGCGCCAAAAATATTGTTTACTTGCATCCCCTGTTCACTTCCACTCCATTACAACATTCACATTGAAAATTACAAACATTCATTATAAATTATCTTCATCCCATATTACAATTGGGATTTATTTTGGGCACCTTTAAACAATTGATAATTTTTCAAATTATTTTTTCTACTTTGTATTTAATTATTATTTTATGCAGCATGAAAAGGGGGTTAAAATGAAAAGTATTAATTTTGGCACTTGCTGCAGCCTCAGAGAGCAGCTTGCAGGGTTCTGTGCCTTGTGTTTTCCAATTTTGCTTAGAGATCATTTTAGTTTGCCATTAACAGCTGATGGTTCAAATCATTCTAGCCCTTTCCACATTATCAGAACTGAACAAGATGAATATTATTTATTAGGCCTGTGCTTGCCTGATGTAATTGCTTTTTGTATTAGCAAAGTAAACCTTACAGAGAAATATAGCAAACATTAATATAAATTCAATTTTCCAGTCATGACATTTGCTGTCAGCTCAAGGAGGCTTATAAAATTTGCTTTTCAAACTTCTGAAGTGAATACTTACACCACAGTCAACTTGATATCCCTTCTAATCCAGATGTACTGAAGTGTTCTTTATTTTTAGCAGCCAGGACTTTTTGTCTCCACTTTGAATTAAAATAACAAAATCAATTTATTCCTTTTGGTAGGGCTTGCTTTTCTCTTTTCACGTCCTCTGAAGGAGAAAAAAAAAGATACCATGGGCTGATAACATCTGTGACACTGAGAAGACAGAAGCACTGATAAAATCCTTACAAGAGTACAGATCAGGACTGTGCTGTAGGGAAAGATAGATACAAAAATCAAACAAACAAGAAAAAAGAAAGCTTACTGAATTAAAGTGGTTGAAACAAGTCATATAGATAGCTAATGATTAGAGAAGTTAACACACCATTCACGTATAAACAAAGCAGAGGTTGAAAAGGTGCTAAAATAATGTACTCAAGTACAGTAAATGTACAGATTGTTTTTGTTTGAAATTGACTGAAGTTAGAGTAAAAAGTAGGTGAGTCAATAAATATTCATTCTGAGTAAAAGTTAGATCATCCATCCATCCATCCATCCATCCATTTTCTTCCGCTTATCGAGTTTGGGTCGCGGGGGTAGCAGCCTAAGTAGGGAGGCCCAGACTTCCCTCTCCCCAGCCACTTGGCCAGCTGCTCTGGGGGAATCCCAAGATGTTCCCAGGCAAACCAAGAAACATAGTCCCTCCAGCATGTTCTGATCTTCCTCTGGGTCTCCTCCTGGTGGGAAGTGTCCATAACACCTCACGAGGCATCCTAACCAGATGCCCGAGCCACCTTAACTGGCTCCTCTCGATGTGGAGAAGCAGCAGCTCTACTCTGAGTCCCTCCAGGACGACCGAGCTTCTCACCCTATCTCTAAGGGAGAGTCCAGACATCCTGTGGAGAAAACTTATTTTGGCCGCTTGTATCCAAGATCTCGTTCTTTCAGTCACAACTCAAAGCTCATGACCATAGATGGTAGGAATGTAAATCGATCAGTAAATAGAGAGCTTTGCCTTTTGACTCAGCTCTTTCTTCACCACGACAGACCGGTACAGCACCCGCTTCACTGCAGATGCCGCACCTATCCGCCTATCGATCTCTCGCTCCATTTTTCTTTCATTCGTGAACAAGACCCCAAGATACTTAAAGTCCTCCAATTGGAGCAGGACCCAGAGAGGGTACTCTACCCTTTTCTGGCTCAAGACATAGTTCAAAATAAGGTTAAAAAACACATTTTGGATTTCTGTTTTTTAACTGAAGATGCCATAAATGTCAGGGAATTTTGGTCCAGGTTTATGGATGTTTTTTAACTACTATGGTTGAGAATATTAACTGCCCATGAACCTGACATGGTCAGCGGCCCCTGCTGACCCCCCATCGGCCCTGTCTCGCACTCGCTCACTCCTGATATTGTTTCCAGCCCCTCTTGCCATAGTTTCCCTTCCCCTGCTTTGTAATGCCTATCATACATCTCCAGCTCAAACCTACTCCTTCCAAGTCATGTCACGCCTTCCTTGTTTATCACAGCAATCACCCTGATTCCACTCACCTGCTTCAGCTCATCTAGTTCACCTGCTCTGCACCCTTTATAAGTTCCATTCTCCTTCTCCACCAGTACCGAATTATTACACCTCTAATAGTCCCTGATTTTGAAGCCATCACAGTGCTTATTCCATACCACAGCCTGGATTACCTTGCCTAGTTTTGACCTCACGCCTGCACTACAGAGTATTTGCCTTGCCTGCCCCTCTTTGGATTTTGACTGCATATCAGACCACGTTAAACAACTCTCGCTCTCCCTTGACTACTCTTTGGATCACGACTCAGCCCTGTTCTCTCGTCTTTGCTTCCCCATGCTTGACCCCTGCTACGACCATCGAACCACGTCTCTGGATTTCACCTGCCACATATAGACTGAGAAGGTTAGTGACTTTTGCTATATCACAGTATCCCCTCCTCCTCACCAAAGTCACTAGCCTCTCTGTCTTTTAAGAGTGAACTCCCATCTGGATCCTGACCCTTCTCACAAGCTACCAGCAGTAATAAATAGAAATTGTTCTTGATTTTGCACTCCTGTGTCTGGCTTATTCTGAATCCAAAACCAGAATTTGACAGAACCATGTGTTTGAGTTACCATAGAGTTATTTTCTCTCATAGAGGGTTGAATGAGGAGCTGATTTGATCCTGCATGTGCAGCTGAATGGCCAACAACACCAGTCTGCTGACTGTGAGCCGGGAGCTGATAAGCTTATAAAACAATTCTCACACACTGCTCGTGGCAGATTCTCATGACTGGACTCCATGCATGTAGAACTTCTGTACATCTATGTAACCTGTTGTGAAAGTCTGCCCTTGCAAGTAAAACAGTGGAACTGACTGGGAATCGGGCCTGAAACTGCATTGTAGGTTTTTGAAAATTGAAATCTGAGAACCCTTCTGTTTAAAGTGGTGTTTTTCTGGTTTGACATACGTCTTTCTTCAAACTCCTTTCAAACCATCTGTCTTCTCTGCCTAAAATAGTTTGTATTTGTAATAAGTTCTGCCCTGTGGTCTTTCCTCCTAGTGAGGGACCTGCTCGCCTCGATTCTGGCCATTCTGTTTCCGTTTTTCCTTCCTGTCCTCTCAATCTCAGCCAGTTGAAGCAGATGGCTGCTTGTCCTGAGCTTAGTTCTGCTGGAGGTTTCTTCCCCCTATTTTTCCTTTCCACTGTTGCCTTTGTGCTAGCTCGGGAAGGGAGATTGCAACAAAATTAAGACTCAGCATAATCTGCTGTCTACCCTACCTTAAATAAATAATGGTACTAATGGAAGGTTTTTTTTTTATGTACATGAATTTGTTCAGGGGCAGCAAAGTGGCATAGTTGGTAGAGCTGCCGTCTCTCAGCAAGCAAGTCGCCCCAGTTCATATTCCAGCCAGGGGCCTTTCTGGGTGGAGTTTGCATGTTTCATGCATGGGTTTTCTCCGGGTACTCCAGTTTCCTCCCATAGACCAAAAACTTGCATGTTAGGCTGATTGGTAACTCTAAATTGTCCCTAGGTGAGAGTGAGAGATTGTCTCGTTTGTCTGTGTCCCTGTAATGGACTGGAGACCTGTCCAGGATGTACTCCACCTCTCGCACAGTAATGGCTGGACATGAGCGCCAGTGAACTCCATGATTTAAAAAAGGAAGAAGTGGGTTAAGATAATGGATGGATGGATGGATGGAGGATTGTTGATGATTGAATGGATGGTATTTGTTCAGTGACCTGAAATAACTTCTGTTGTGACTTGGCGCTGTGTAAATAAACTGAATTGTATTGAAAATATGAATATTTTGGTCCTCAGCAGTGTCCCTTATACTTGTAGTGTAACTGAGTCTGGTCCTGAACACCTAGCTCTCCAGTGTTGAAACATACATCTGTGGAGAGGTTGTTTAGATTCTCTGAACATTCAATAATCAGAAGACACCACACCACTCAGTCTGTGGGTTCTGTCCTTGGGATGGACCAGCCTCTGTCTGAGAGTCTTGTTGAATTTAACATGTACTGGGATGTTCGAGAAAATTCTTCTGATGTTTTCTGATACTCCAGAATCATGTGGAATGACAGTATTTGTGTTTGCTCCCCTCCCTGTTCAGTTGTGTGGCATGCTTTTAAGATTTCTTTGCTATTTGACAAAGGCCCAGTTAGGATATCCACAGGTTTGGGGAGTTCACTTGGTGTGTCTGTTTCTACCCTTTTGTCTTTTTTGGGGACATGTTTGGCATGATAGTGTAAAAGTCTAATGACAAAAGTTTGAATTCCAGTGGGTGGTGAGAGTCAAACAGAAGTGTCTGCGTTTCTTATAGACCTTAATGCAGAGGTATCGGTTTCCTTCCGTGTTCACCAAGCAGTCAGAAAAGGCAGCTTGTTGTCTTTAGCTCCTTCTCTGGTAAGCTTAATGTTGTCCACAAAGTTGATGTGGTTGGTGAATGTTTCTACTTCTTTCATTTAGCTTTTGACTGAGATATTGTCCACAAAACTGAACCAGTGGCTTAGTGTTGTTCTGTTAAAGGATTTCAGGGCTCTTTCCACTTCCCCCCTGAGTGTGTACACAATACACTCCAAATATTTTTGACTAGATAAAGCCTCCCAGATGTGAAATGAAATGTCTTTAGCCACAGAATAGAAGTCCAGTTGGATTTACCATGTTCTGGATAACTGAGACTCCTCATCAGCTCGTTTGTTATTTTTTCTTACAGCAAGAGGACATCTCTGCTGCTGCACACAAAGGACTTGTCACAAAGGACTTATCAAAAAGGAAATTATTTTCTCAAATGAACTCCTAAATTAAACAGAAATCTTTATAATTGTATTTGATTTCACAAAATAAACATGTCTACACAATATTTACACAATTTAGAGAATAGGTTAGATTTAGTTTGTTGGGCAAATCTACTTAAACATGCTTTGGTTGTTGACTTTTTTCTTTTTTTTTTTTAATTGACAGTACTCTTGCCAAACTTAAATGTCCTGTTGTGCAGCTCAGGGTTTATTCTCGCAATAAATTCTAGGAATTCATCCATGAAGGTATGCCTCTGACTTCTCACATTGTTTTGAAGAATGTGAATGTGTCTGCTACATAGGAACATGAAATAATCAAGTCTGAGTAAAGACAAAGGCGAACAATATAGATATAAGCAACTGTGGTGAGTAATAAAATCAAAATGAGAAAAAAAAAAAACTTAAACAGACCATCTAAACAGCCCTTAAATGATGCATTATTTCTGTTTTTGTAAACAGCAGGCCCATTGTCAACTGCATCAAAACATAAAACCCCCTTATGGAAGCAATTTAGATTCAGCCAGCAAAGTCCACTCCTGACAGTTGTTGACAATATGGTTTGGAACTCAAGTTTGAGTTGAGAAAATACATTTAAATTGCTCTTAAAGAAAACAATGTTTCTTAGCAGAACCTTTTTTCTATGTTAGTAGGACTTTGTCTTGCAAATAAAAAGCAGGTTTAAAGATTTAATACAAATAATGAAGTTATACGAAGCAACAATTATTAGCTTAGTCACTTATGATCAATCAATGCACCTGCTGTATGTCTGTGTGCTGCTGCTGCGCGTGGATGAGCCATCGTTGCGAACCTATTTAAATAAAGCTGATTTGAACATTTATAAAGGTAATGTTCAGCTCAGAGACATGTTGCTATAATATCAGCCAACAATTATATTTTTTAGGTGTTTTATTTTGTTAAATTTTAAAGAGATGCAGGTCTGTTTG
>JARVLU010000103.1:5054163-5067050 GCA_031762415.1 Simpsonichthys santanae | reverse complement strand
TTGTTGCTCCAGCTGAGGTTGTTGTTCAGGTGTACACCCAAGTACTTGTAGCTGGAGACCACTTCCACTGCAGATCCTCCTGTGTTCAGGGAGGGGGTAGGTGTGTCTCTTCTCTATGAAATCCTCAGTCATCTACTTTGTCTTCTTCACATTGATATAAATGTTGTTCTTCCTGCACCAGCTCTCCAGGTGTTCCAGGTGTTATTTTTGGGTATCATAAGCAGTACACTAATACTGGATACAGATGGGAAAAAATAAATAAAATCTGCAGCTGCAAATTAATCTCCTCAGTTGTTCCACTTCAGTGTTGCACTCAGGACCGGCGGTTTGCCTCCCTCAGCGTCACCCAGAAGGTCTTTGGTCTTTTTAAATGGGACAGATTTTTTTAACCTCTCTTCTAAGCAGACCAGCTGGAATAGTATAGAGAGCTGCTTTTTAACTGGAGCTTCCTTCCTCCAAAACTGTGAGATTATCCTCCATTGTGCCGTCCTCAGCCCCCGCCACCCTGCCCTGGCCTCCTGCTGGCCTGTGGCACTCTGCAAACACTCCATGCTGACCTTTGACCTGTGGTGCAGACTCACTGGGCTGGATGCCTGAAGTTAAAACATCCATCTTCTACTGCTGCCTGTTTGTTGCTCGGGGAGTGGGGGGGTGTCACCCTCTTCTACAGCGATTGAACATATACAAAGTAAACGGATCAATGCTATTCTTGTCAGCATGCAGAAGGATGCAGATGGACCACTAAAGGACGGCCTGCAGGAATATTGATCTGCTAAATATTTTCCTCAGTGAGTCCACGAAAGGATCCAGTTGGATCAGGGGGTTCTGGCGGTGTGGTCCAACAGGACAACTGGCCATATGTTTCCTTGCAGCTGCGATAATTTGATCCAGTCAGAATTCCAAATTGTCCTCACAAGCAGCATTAGCTAATGATTCACCGACCTGTCTGAGTCTGCTGCCATAGAGAAACACGTCAGACCTATGGGGAAACCATCGTTCATTCATATTTACTTTCTTAAGCCTCCTGTATACTCGGGCGTACTTCCGTCCATGGAGGTCCGCGCTAATTGGATTAGAGTCCAAGACTACGCCCGCAGGGCATGTCCATGCAAAGCTCAATTTTTATGAGCGCATACCTTTACTCTGTGTTGCACGATAAACTGCCCGGCGACGGACTGTTTTGTATGTGACACCAATGTATTAAATTCCCTTCTTCATCCCTGGTCTGGTTTAATAGCCTTTTGTTTAGTTTTTTCCCAAGAGGCAAGCGATCTCTTCATCCTCCTCTGTTGACACCATGACTGAAATGGTGAGAAATGAAGGAATTTGTAACGAGAAAATTAAAATCAGGTCCAGAGTGGCTGCAGGAGGGTCTGGAGGTTTCCTGGTGGGCTGGTCTGATGTGTGACCCTGACCCTGAAAGGCCAAGATTGGGGTGAGGAAGAGTTCTGTATGCACCACGAATGTTCATGTACACAGTCCAGAGTATTGTTTCCCTGCATAGGAAAGGTGACATGCTGGTAAAAACTGGGTAGAGTGTCTGTCAGTTTCACGTAGTTAAAGTGCCCTGCAAACACGTAAAACGCCTCCGGATGCTTTATCTGCAGTGAGCTAATGGTGTCATACAGCTCCTTTGATGCTTCGTTAGCATTAGTACCCGGCAGGATGCAAACAATGGTGACGAACACTGTAGTAAACTCACGTGGCAGATAGCACGCCCGACATTTCACAGTAATAAGTTCAGAGTCTCTCCCCCCGGTGTTTTACCCGACCGATTGTCACGATCCAGTCGGAATAAATGAAGACCGTTGATCTGGAAGGCTGAGTCCGGCATGTTGTTGTTAAGCCAGGTTTGCATTAAGCAAATAACAGCGCAGTTCTTCATCTCTGTAGAAACACTCATCCTCAGATGTAACAAGTCCACATTGTTACCCAGTGAGCGGACATTGGTCAGAAAGAGAGTAGGAATCGGTGGTCTTCTATCCTTTAGCTGGGCCAACATGCCCACCCGCTTCCCACTCTTCTGTTTCTGGGCACATCGTTTCCTCTTGACCGTTGCTCCTTGTACTTTGCTGCACCACGCCGTTGTCCTCAGGAGCTGCTGTGTACCGAGTGCGGATTTCAACCTCAGTGATACATTAATGACCGACCTGTCTCTGATGGCTTCAGGTCACTTGAGCTGTACTTGAGCCGTGAATTTAGCGCCAAACTAGTGCCAAAAACAGCCTCATAGGTATTAAAATAAAGCTTAATTCCAAGAGCATGACAAACCACTGCACCTCTGTGCACTGCCATAGCAACCATTCTTACAGACCACCGCCATAGCACCCACATCCATCCATCCATCCATCCATCCATCCATCCATCCATCCATCATCCATCATCTTTCTCTTGTTCTGGACTCAGGTCTTGGGGCAGCAGCTTGAGCAAGGAGGTCCAACTCTTCTGGGAGGACTCCAATGCCTTAACAAGAAAAGACATAGTCTCTCCAGAGTGTCCCGGGTCTTTCCCGGTGTTTCCTCACAGTCGGACATGCCCGAAGCACCTCCCTAGGGAGGCACGTAGGGAGCATCCTTACCAGAGACCTGAACCACCTCAACTAGCTCCTTTTGATATGGAGGAGCAGCAGTTCTACTCCTTGTCTCTCCTGCATAACTGAACTTCTCACTTCTCATCCAGCTACCCTGCAGAGGAAACTCATTCAACCTCCTGAATCCATAATCTCGTTCTTTCAGTCAATCCAGGGTCCACAATACTGCAGATGCTGCATCAATCCGTCTGTCCATCTCATGCTCCATTCTTTCCTCATTCGTGAACAAAAGCCTGAGATACTTGAACTCCTCCACTTGAGGCAGAACTTCACCCTCGACCTGAAGAGAGCAATCCACCTTTTTCTGACTGAGGACCATAGCCTCAGATCTGGAGGTGCTGGTTCTCATCCCAGCTGCTTCACACTCTGTTATGAACTGCTCCATTGAGAGCTGAAGATCATGGCACAATGTCGCCAACAGGACCACATCAAATGCAAAGAGCAGAGATGGAATCCTGAGGCCACCGGACCAGAAACCCTCCCCACCACCACCACCACCCCCGGCTGCACTGAGAAACTCCATCCATAAATTGTGAACAGAATCTGTGACAATGAACAGCCTGGAGGAGTCCAACTCCCACCCTGAAGGGGTCTGGCTTACTACCAGCAATGTGAACCAAACCCTTGCACCGCTTGTATAGGGACTGAACAGCCTGTAACAATGAGCCCCCAGACCCATACTCATGGAGCCCCCCCCCACCACCATCAAAACGGACGTGTCACATGATTTTAGGGACACGTTTACAAAGAGGTACAAAATCTTTTAACCAATGAAATCACAGGCAAACTTTCATTCCAGCCAATCAACGTCTTCTGGAGTTTTGGCGCTGACTTGCAAAGAAGCTAAGTAGCTAAAAAAAACCTTGGCTTCTAACTTTGCAAGCTTCATACTGCACATTTCATCACATTTAGCAATGTGGATTTATCACAGAAGTTTACGGTTGTACAACGTCAAATAAAGGCGGTAAGCAAAGTAATCCCACGATTTGTAGCTGTTTTAATCATGCTAAGTGTTAGCAAACAGTAGTGTTCAGTGGTCATCTGGGTGCTCAAAGGAAAATTTACAAGACCATGGTGAGACCAGCTGTGTTGTGTGGTCTGAGACAGGGACATGGACACACCAGAGAAAGAACTGGAAGTGGCAGAAATGAAGATGTTCAGGTTCTTCTTAGGTTTGTGCACTGGGGTTTTCATGGCAGGCTGCTTTGGAGAAAATGTAGCAGAGGAGGAGCAGGAGAACTTACCTTCTCATCTCTGAGACAACAGAAGAAATAAATCAGCATTCAGGACCTGTGGCAGCAGATCTGTTCTGATTTCTGAATGCATGTCACTCAGAAACAGCCATCACTTAATCTCTCCAGACATCCATTGAGCACAGAACCATTTTTCCTCCAATAAACGTCTGCCTTTTTCTTTTCTTTTTTTAAAGACAACAGTGTAAAAGTGGAAAAATTGGCTCCATAGGTTTTCCACAACGGCTAAACGACATAAACAGAGAAATATCTATCCACACCACTCTGTGAAAAAAATAACGCCTTATTACTGCAGTTTCTTACACATACTGTACATTATTTATATTGTTTTCATTTTCAAAAGAAAGACTTTTGTTGCAAACATTTCCAAATGTGATGATTGTGAAAGTATCCATTTACATTACTGTGTGGCAGAATTTAAAATGTGTGCCTGACATTCAAGGTGCGTATGAACAGAGGGTGCAAGGTGACAAAAGACCCCATGGCCCCCCCACCTCAAAAATTAACCCAGCGCCACTGTTTTGGAGTGCACCCAATTTAACATTATCAGCACAACTAGACACAATAAAATGGCCATTGCTCTGTAATTTCTACAGATATTGACATAAAAATTGATATAGTAGTAGCCTTGTGTCGTTCACAACACATTCTGAGCGTTTCATCCTGCATCACATGAGATTATGTGCAGGCACTGCACATTTTTTCAGTTTGGCCAATGGCCATAGCGGGCTGGTGTAGTGCACTCTCCTGACCAGACGGTAGCAGTAATGCGCCATGACGTCATTTAAGAACCGCAGTGAAGACCACCCGAAGAAGAAGACGAAAGCAGAAGAGAAAAAAAAAAAAGAATCGGCATTCGGCAAATGGCTGCGAATGTCGAAATGTTTCTTTAAAACACCGCAGCGCTAGTTATCAGTAATCTTAAGTGATTAGTAAAAACCTTAGAAAGACATTCAGAGGGGTTGTAGCTCGTACGGTGATTGTGTCGCGGCTGATGGAAACTATAGCACTTACAATGTTTTGAGGGCGCTTGTTTACCGATAATTTAAATAGTGATTTTGTGTTTGAAGGGACATAAACAAACTCAGCTAATTTTAGAGTCTGCAGTGATTGGCATCGTTGGCTGTTAGCTGAGGAAAATTTGATCTTCCTGTGACGGTTTCCTGTTCTCTGATATTACATAATGAGGCGCTAAGCTGCTGCTCTGGGTTTACTTGTCAATCTTTTTCAACAAAACAACTTCTGATTTTCTGTCTACGACTAAATCTTTGGTCCTTTTTTCACGATGGGAGTCAACAAGGTGTACATTAGCATAGGCTATGCTAGCTTTGGTACCCTGGTTGGATTTTCAGCGTTCTTGGTTTGGAACATCGCCTTCAAACAGCCGTGGACGGCGGCCATGGGAGGCCTGTCAGGTACGTGAACGCACCACGTTTATTGTAAATTAGAAATATTAGTGTTTTTTTTTTTTTTTTTTTTTTCTTTTTTTTTAATAGCGTGTGCCTTATCATTTATGAATATGACTCAGGCCTCTAATACAATTTTTTAATCACTCCATGTTAAACTGAAGGTATTTTAAAATGAATGTTAAATGGGTACAGGCTTTTTATTAAACCTATTACTATAGGATGTAATATGTATTTTATTAAAATTATCTTTGCCTTTAAGATGCAAAACATTTAAATATTTTTTTTCATTGACTCTATTACCTCTGCTAACTATAAAAGTTAACATCTCAGTAGGATCTTGTTGAATTACAAAACAGTAATACTAAAGATTTACTCTGTTATTGGATCAACATGTGTAAAATACAACAATATTTACATTTTATCCTGATGCATGATCAATAATCCAGGTAGATAAGTCTAACAAGGTTTAGTCAGGCCATCTGAATGGATTCTTCTTTGTTAAAACTTTTTGTCTTTTATCCAAAATAATTCTTCAGTCCTTCAGAACGTCAGTCCTGAAGACTTCTTCAGACTGAAGAAGTCTTTTTGATAGAAGACTAAACTTTTCTACAAAGAATCTGCCCAGTGGACACGTCTCAACCTTGTTAGATTCATGTAAGAAAACTGATAGTACATGTTCCAGAGGATTCTAGTTTCTAGACTCATTTAAAGTGATCAAAAAGATGCTGAATAATAAAAAAACATTTATGATAGACTTTTGATCACCATATTTCATGTTGTACTAATTTTTAAATCAGCTGATTGCCTCATGATGCCTTTATTTATTTATTTATTCTGACAGGAGTGTTGGCGCTCTGGGCCCTCATCACCCACATCATGTACCTACAGGACTACTGGCGCACCTGGCTCAAGGGCCTGAAGTTCTTCATCTGTGTTGGAGTGCTCTTTTCCGTTCTGGCTGTCGCTGCCTTCATGACCTTTCTAAGTCTGGCCGTCACAATGAAGCAATGTAATCCAGTCTTTCTAGTCAGTTTGTAGAATGAGAGGACGTAGCAAACTGCTGGGGATGATTGTCCTGCAGGTATTAACCTTTGTGTCTTTGTCCCACAGCTGTCACTGACCCCCGGAGCCTGTACCTGTCCTGCGTGTGGAGCTTCCTGACCTTGAAATGGTCTTTTCTCCTGACCTTGTACTCGTACAGATACCGACAGGAGTTTGCCGACATCAGCATCCTTAGTGACTTCTAGTCAGTAGGATTTTATAGACGTTACCGGAGCTGATCGTTTGTAACCAAGAAGATGGAAAACAGACATGGTGAGATTGAATTAGTGACTTTGATCACATGAAGTTGCACCTGTTGAACAAGTTTCTTTTCTTGTAACCTGTTCTCCCACTTGTTACAAAGACTATCCTCCATGCACTGGAAACGCAGGGAGAGTTTCAAGCAGACTTTGTTTGGATTGTTGTATTGTAGAAGCGCTTCGTTCAAAGAAAACCACTACCACAATGAGGTTGTAACCTCGTGACCAGCAAAGCCAATATTCTTGTGAAACAAAAAACTAAATCCATAAAGAGTAGTTAGAAAGATTGCATTTACAGGAAGTGCTTGTTTGAATAAACAACAAACAAGTGCATCTTTAAAAAAAATAAAATAAAAAACAGCAAAATCATCATCGAATCTCCAAAGAATCTAGAAGCAGCTGTCAGATCTGTTAACATAACAACATTCTGGTCGTTGGTGCCGCTACAATTTCATTAGTTTTGATTCTAAAACACTAATAATGTTGTTTGTGGAGCTTTTCTCCAACGGGCCCAGTTGTAAAAGTACAACAGTACGTATAAGGATGTGAAATGTTTTATATTTAAGATTGTATTCTCAGTTTAAGTTGACTGCCTATGAGTTCTTTAAATGAGTTGTTTCCTGTGGTTGTTTCTAATGTCCAGAGGCTCCTGATTACCTGAGACACCCCTCACTTTTCTCAGCATGTTTTAGAATCTACCACCAGTTCTTTACAGACCTGCTGCTGCAGCCGCTCCACATCTGTACTGATCCATATCTTCAGTTTTTACAAGATCTTCTGTATTTGTGACGCATTAGATTTAAAAGCACCGTCTCATTTTAAAGACATGGACATGAAGTCTTGGTATCAGTTGCAGTGTTTGTCTCTGTGCCAGTTTATCATTTAAGAAATATTCAGTCCCAGTCTAAAGCTTTCTTTGGGTAGGATTTTAATGTTTCTAATACTTTTTATGGAAAACTTTAGAAATGTTTAGCATGCTTTGCAGAAAAGATGCTCATAAAAATGTGCTTTCCATTGTTTCTCCACAAGAGGGAGACAAACCTTTGTGTTGTCTTTTTGATACCCCTGCATTCCTGTTTGAGAGAAAACAAAAACATTTGATAAATCTATTTGCACTTTAGTCAATGACATCGATGCCCTTGTTTTGCACAGCGTTCCTGCTATGATTGAACAAACTTTACTTTGTTGTATCTCATCCTTTCACATGTTTAATGAAACCACTATGTCCCAGTCAGTTCAGCTGCAGTAGACCGTTTCAACTGGACTTGAGGCTCGGTGTAGTTCCAGCTCCAGCCCGTCTCCACTTTTGACTATTTACTGTGTGAAACTGTGTTTTTTTCAAAGAGTGAATGAGCGTGAGGAAACTATGTACATGAAACTGAACCCATTAAATTTGATTTTATTCATTTTGTCACAGCATTTTGTTATTTTTGTTGGTTTTAATACAACTCGGCCACAGCAGCATTTTTATCACTTTGAGTGGATTAACATGGACCCTGGTGGTTCCTAATGGATCGAGAGTTGCTTTAAGTTGCACGCAGACGGGCAACATCAGCACAAACAAAAGGTTCCTGTGCTGTCTTGGAAAAATATGGGAAGTGGATTCACCATGTTTTTCTTTTTGGATAAATAAATTATGGAGGAACAATTTTTCTTATTTTGTTCCTTGTTGCCTTTTCTGAGATGAAAATCTACATTTCTCAAAACAAAAATCTCAAACTGTGTAATATAGTTCAATTTAGTTTCAATTTTAGTTCAGTTTATAAATCTCCAAGCCACAACAGAAGTTGTCTCATGGTCCTGTACAGAAACATTCACATACAGAAGATAATTAGTAAAAATGATCTAAGGAATTGGCCATAGTGTATGGTCTATATATTGTCCAACTCTATTAAGCCTTGAGTTTGAGCCATCACTTTTTGTTTTGAGTTACCATCTGAAATATGTTTTTTTTTTTTAAATAATTTGCAATCATTATTAAAATGTGCATAGAGCCACAAAATCTACTTGACCCTTAAAAGTAAAAAATAATGATACTGAGTACGTATATTATACAGTACTGCAGTTGTTTCATTGTGAATGTTTATTTCTTCATTTCAATTTTAGAACTGAAGGAGAAAAATAAAATTAGGTTTTTCTTGTCAGAAATTGTTCTTTACCATTTTTGTGGTGATTTACTGTAGTAAAATAGATCGTCCACTTAAAGATAAAGTACCACTCTGCAGGTTAAGACTGAACAACTTTGAGAAGTGCAGAGCTCTGTTTGTGCCTCATGCAGTGCAACACACACGTGCACAAGCTGATTATGTAGTTGTAGGTTGTTGATAGTGACCTGTGAAATGTTGGTCCACTCCTCAGTGGCTGTGAAGTTGCTGCATATTGTCAGGAACTGGAACATACGCCAACCCAGAGCATCTGAAACGTGCTCAATGGGTGATGTGTCTGGTGAGCACGCTGATGTTTTCAGCTTTCAGGAATTGTGCACAGCTCCTTGCAACACGGCACCGTGCATTATCATGCTGCAACAGGAGGTGATGGTCGTGGATGAACGGCACAACAACAAGCCTCAGGATCCCGTCACGGCACCTCTGCATTCAAAAAATTTGAATTATTCTTTATTGTTGTTGATTTTAGTTTGATTATATTTGTCATAAAACTTCAAATACAACTTTGGTCTCCATTCAGATGAATATTCATGTGCTATGATATAAAACTTGTAATGAACAGATTCTACTTCAATGACTGATTCTAATGATTAAAGGGTGAATAAGTTGTTGTTGGTCAGTAAACTGACCAGCTGGTGCCAAACTTTAACGAGAGCTAAAGAAATAAAAATAAATGTGAAGGGGATACAGAAAGTGTCGCCCTTCTTCCTCCATCTCACATCCCATCTTATTGCTACAATGGATTATCTCAGCAAAGTAGACGTGCTCACTAACAGATTTACACAAATTTGTGAACAATATTTAAGAGAAAACAGCAGATTGCACACAGAAAAGTCTTAGATCTTTGAGTTCAGCTCATGAAAAATGGAACAAAAACAAAAAAAATATATATTTTTGTTCCACATAAGTAACAATTTGCTCAACAGTAAAACTGAACTGAATCTTAAACATTGATGGAAGCCCGACTCAGTCTGCTGACTCTGGTCCTGAATCAATGGAAACTGTCTGCTGGTGATGTGTAATCTTTGTTCACACAGGAAGACCAGTCTACTTGTTAGTGTTGTTCTGCAGCAGATATTTTATATACAAACTGTACATATTTTGACAGTAAACTGCTGAAACTAGCCTTTCCTGTTGTCAGTGTAAATATAAAATGACTCAGCTTCATGTCACTTTTAGTTAAGGTGACAAGGAGTCGCTGCAGCAGGACTGAGGGGCCACGTGTGGCCCAGGAGCCACAGGTTGCAGACCATTGCACTCTTCCAGCTTCATAAATGACTGGATTTCAGAGCTCTTCACTGTTTTATGTTAACTGGATAAGACAAAGTTTCTCTAAACATCTGGAACCTTCATGTTACATAACAGACCTGCAGATTATTAACATGTCATGCACAGTAATGGCATGCAGCTTTTTACAATTTTGGTAAGAATGCATGTGTAGTTTTACTAACTGGACATTTGTTATTAATGGCATTTGAAACATACACATAATCTCACCAGGGTCCAAACATTTGCAGTAAATTTAATTGTTTCAAAGATAAAAATGTCTCTAGAATCAACAACGAAAATAGATTTAAAATCAAAGCCTCACACTGTTTATCAGTAATAATAGAAGATGAACATCTTGATTGGTGATAAAGAACAATAGTTTTGATTCCACCTGTTTTGTTGAGGAGCCTGAAAAAGATGACAGCATTTTGTTGCATTTCTTTTGTGAAATTAGTTTAAAACATTTTAATTTGTAATTTATATCACATATTTTGTGTTAACAGGATGAACTAGTTATGGAAAAGAAACCAACAGTTACAAACTAATGATGAAAAGTGAAAGAGTTGGAGTTTAATAAACATTTTTAATCATTTAGCTTACATTATTTGAGGTTAAATTTGACATTTGTTTTTTAATTAAATGTAAAAACACAATTGCAAATCCAAAATTTATTTTTGTATGTCTAAAAATAGAAGATGCTCAACAAATTTTAAAACAAAACTTTATTTCTTGATTAATCATTTTTTATTACTCACTACCAAAAACAAGAGGGCAGGCAAACATATTCTTGCCCATCTCTGAATGTGTGTCTATGTGTTAGCTAAATATCTCATGAACCACTGGACAAAATAATGAAACTTTTAGAAAGTTATCAATGGATGTACGTCTACAACTGGTAGCTTTTGGCATCATCCTCATTCAAGATGGCGGCCACGGCCACATGATCTTCAAAACATGAAAACCGCTCAAACTCAGTCAGTTTGATAAATGTTGAATTATTTGGTGTGGAAGCAGCTGAGACTGATCCCAACACTCCGATTACTAAAAGTTTGCACATGATGTTTTTTGATTGTGTCCTTAACTAGTTCAAGTTTCTCAGCATAGATTGTGGTTAGTCTGAAACTTTGGCATGGAAGATGACATGCAGTCATTCAAGGAACGACAGGCCTTTAATTTGACTGGAATCAATTTAGAGGAACTTCTGAATTTATTTACTAACGCTCTTGGACATGAGTTTAAATGGTCAAGGCACATTTTCCATCTGATGAGGACACACTTCAGTGTTGGGTGATAATGTTTCTGGGGTTTTGTTTTGTGGTGTCACGTGATGTAACGGACAGGATGGGACACACCCGCTCTGATGGAGTTTCAGTCAAAGACCCAAAACTGTCAACTTCCTGTTCAGGAAAAGTAAAGAAACTTCCTGAACAGAATTTCCGACTCGCTGCACAATCAACATGAACTACGTCGTCTTTTCACTCGAGCCTTGTGGGAAATAAAACAGCAGACATTCTGAACTCAGGTGTTAACTGTTGTGAAGAAAAACATCTCAGTGTTGGTTAATGAAAGATTTCCAGTGCCAGGACTGAAAACATTCATTTGAGTGTCTTCCTGCACTGATCTTCTCAGGTCTGCAGGATCAGCTCTGGTATGATTTGGGTTTCTCATGATCAAAGCTATGCTGCAGAGTTTAACAGTATTTTCCTGTATTTTCAATGATTTATTTGACAGTACGTGCTCTTTCAGAAGATTGTGTTTGCCCCTTTGGCACACCTTCCTCCTGCTGAGGCTCTGTTCCCATCTCGGCCTACATTTCTTCATGGGCATTGCTCCCCAGGTGGTTCCAGGTAAATCAGAGTAATTTATCTGCAGCGGTGTTGCATGATGACAGTGATAAATTACCAGAGCTGCATCCAGTCTCACTTCACCCACGTTTCAGGAAAACGGTTGTTCTGCTTTGTGTTTCATGCTTCAGTGTTGCTGTCCTCAGCATTATGGCCCGAACTGTGTGACTTGTTCTGGTCCCAGAATTGGACTTTGCTCATTTCAGTACAACTTTTACTGCAGCAGTGGGGGCACAGACAAAGTGAATGAATCTGTGCTGCTGGAGCCATAGGAGTGTTTCCAGCCATCTATCCATTTTCTTTACCCACATTTCTTTGCAGGCTACGATGGCCGCTGACATATAGGTAAACCTTGTGAGCTACATAACTTTCAAAATAAGCAACGGGATAACTTCTGTTTTTTGTGTGTGGCTGTGTGTAAGAAAGGTTACTTTCAAAAACTGGGTTTCCATTTCAAAATCCAAACTGGCTACCACCACACACACACATTTTTGTTTCAGGTTACCTTGTAGGGACCAATTTTACAATTTTTTTTTTTTTTTAAATCATGCACTGTGGGAACCAACTGCTCTTTATGGAGACCAAAGCCAGGTCCCCATAAGGAGAAGACTCATTGGGGGGTTAGGTTTAGGGTAAGGGTCAGGGTTAGGCTATAGAAAATGAACTGAAGTCAATGCAAAATCCCCAAACGGTATGTTTGAAAGACTGTGTGTGTGTGTTTGTGAGTGTGTGTGTAATCAGCCACCATTATAATTTGAGGTAAGTAGAATAGAATCGAATAGAAACAGCCTTTATTGTCCCACGAATGGAAAATTCAAGTGTAACAGCAGCAAAAGATAAAAAGATTCACACAAAAGTTCCTAAATGTTAAAAACAATATATACAGTAAAGAAATAAGATCAACAATATCAATAATAATGTTCAATATGTATTGGAACATTGATAATAGATTATTTACAACACAGCAGTACAGGCAGAGTGTGTGTTTTAGCAGAGGTCAGCATGTATTTAATTCTTGTTGAGTTTGTTGGGAGCAGTGATGGTTGTAGAGTCTAA
>JARVLU010000103.1:4990308-5008094 GCA_031762415.1 Simpsonichthys santanae | reverse complement strand
CCCATCACGATGTTCTCAAAACACTCGTCCAGATAACTCTCCAGATCGCCCACGGTCTCCTCGTCCAGTTTTGTTTTTATTGAATCAACAGGCAGAGGTTAATATGAACAATATTATGTTTGATTTAATAAATTGGCTTACCTGAATTTAATGGTATTTGTTTTAGTTTACCTGTATCTTGCCATGTAACACGCAGCACAGCTCTCACCTGACCTCAGCCGCTTATCACCAGGTGCACCTGATTACCTCTCTCTACTCAGAATTTCTGCTGGAAATTGGTCATTCATGCTGTAGTTCGTGTTACGCAGTTCCCTACCTCAGCTTTTGACCTGTTATTTTTGTTTATAATGCTCAAATTTAGCTATAATCGGCCGCGGCCTATCATCGCTTCCAGGTTTCTTAGCACCGAGGCGGTGTACACGGTGAAAAGTAATGGAACTTGTTGCGTCACTCGGCAACTTCAGCTGGTTCTGAATGAATGAACGGACCGAGGCCTCAGGGTCCTCCTCCGCTCGCTCCGGGATTCCTGAGAAGACAAGATTGTCCCGCATGCTCCGGGCTTGGATATACAGTATATACAAACATTTATTATCAATTAAACATATAAGAAACCCTCTGAGTATCAATACCATACATACCATTTTATTTATAGAGCACTTAAAATAGCAACAAGACCAACCAAAGTGCTGTACAAACAAACAAACAGGCAACACATAGGCAACATATACAAGGAAGTACAAAAATAGACATAAAAACATTGCAGAAATAAATATAACGACAAAACACAGATCAACTGGTGTTGAAAGCCATGGAATAGTAGTGGGTCTTTAACCGGGATTTGAAAACCGAGAAGGACAGGGCCTGTCTGACTAGCAGAGGTAACTTGTTCCAGAGTCTTGGGCCTGCTACAGAGAAGGCCCTGTCACCCCTGCATTTAAGATGAGATCCTGGAACTGCTCGAAGTAACTGGTCCGCTGACCTCAATGCATGTAGTGGGACATACGGGTGTATGAAATCAGAGAGATGGGGGGGCGAGACTGTTCAGTGATTTGTAGACAGAGGAGAATTTTGAACTGGATTCAAAGATGAACCACTAGCCAGTGCAGGGAGGCCAAGACTGGTGTAATGTGCTCTCTTTTGCCTGTCCTGGTTAAAAACCGGGCTGCTGCATTCTGGACCAGTTGTAATCATGCATTGGTGGTCTGATTGATACCAAACAGGAGGGAATTGCAATAATCAAGCCTGGATGTACTGAATGCATGTATTACTGTCTCAAGGTTATTTTTGGATAATATGGGCTTAGACAGTTGCCTCAGCTGGAAAAACAGGCTTTAACTATCATGTTTACATGACTGTTGAGTTTCATGGAAGGATCCATGATCACTCCCAGATTTGGGACTTTTTGTTTTTCTGACAGGGCTAGAGCAGAAAGGTCGATACAGTGGTTTGTGATCGTGTTGTTGGGAGGGAACAAAATGACTTCAGACTTCTTTTCATTGAAACTTAAGAAATTTAAAGCCATCCAGTCCCTGATGTCAGCCAGGCAGTCGATCAGAAGTTGAATAGAGCATGTACCATTGTGTCTTAGTGGGAAGTAAATTTGACAAATTTGACATAGAAGCAAAAATATATGTTGGGTTTCCGGAAAATAGCACTAAGTGGCAGCAGATATAAAGAGAATAGGAGGGGACCCAGGATGGAGCCCAGTGGAACCCCCCCATGTCTGCCTCACCACCTCCACAAAAAACACAACTGGTTGTCCCCAGCTGATCTTCTTGGTCATTTTTGGCTTTTGACATTTGTTTGCATTTATTATGCTGTTGTGGAGGTCATCCATCCATCCATCCATCCATCCATCCATCCATCCATCCATCCATCCATCCTCTACTGATTATCTGACTTATATTCCCAAGCCAGAGAAAATACACAATCCCTCCAGCAACTTCTGGGTTTTCTCCGGGGCCTCCGACCAATGGGCCATGCCAAGAAAACCTCAAAATGAAAGCGTTCAGGAAGCATCCTACTCAGATGCTCAAACCAACTCAACGCTAAGATTCATAACTGGCTGTAACTACCATACCCATCACGTCACTCTGTATTTAATGGTCAGTTGGTCATCTTTATCTTCGCACAGTCTCACATAGGTACATTTTCATCTTTAAATCACTTCTAGGTCTATTTCCTTCATATATCTCCTCCTATATGTCACTTAATTGGTGCAGCTACAGCATGTGTTCCCAAGACATAATTACCTGCAGTGTCCCCTTAGTTCAGACCAAACTAGGCAAAAAGGCCTTCTCTTACTCCGCTCCTGCAACCTGGAATACCTTACAAAAGACGTAAAGTTGTTGACTTTGACCTCACTAAGGGATTTTAAACAACTGTTAAGTTCAGTGCAAAAACCAACACAGACATGTTCCTGTTTTTAGTATTTTACATCACTTCTTAGTGTAACTGTTTTTGTTTATTTTTTATATAATTTATTTTTTTTACTTTTCATTTTATTCTTCAACTCACTTCTCTCCTGGAGGTATGAGTTGAAGGTCACAGGAATAGGGGGTTCCACCAGATGTTCCCATTTCACCCTCAATATGCATTTGGGTTTACCAGGTCTGTCCGGCAGCCTCCCCTGCCATCAGATCCAACTCAACACCAGGTGGTGATCAATCAACTGCTCTGCCCATCTTTTCACTCGAGTGTCCAAGACATGGGGCTGCAGGTCCAGTGGCACAATTACAAAATTGATCGTCAACCTTTGGCCTAAGGTGGCCTGGTACCAAGTACTGTACGCTTATGAACCATCCTACATTCAAACATGGTGTTCAGTATGGACAACCCATGCCTCAACAGAAGTTCAATATCAAACACCGTTTAGGCTCAGATCAAGGAGTCTGTCCCTCCCAATCACCCCCCCTCTTGATAACTTTATTACTGCCCACATGGGCGAAGTCAACCAGTCGAACAAGAGAATCCCCAGATGGCATCCCTTCAAAGACACCATCCAGAAACTCCAGATAAGCTGGGTATTCTGAACTGATGTCTGGTGCATAAGCACAAACAACAGTCAGAACCTTCCCTCCTGCAGCCCAAAGCTACAGAGGGGCAACCCTCTTATTCATGGGGAAAAGTCCAATACTGAGGAATTCAGCCGTTGGCTTGTGAGTATCCCCACACCCAGCAGACACCTCTCTCCTTGGGCAACTCTGGAGTTGGAGAGAGTCCAGCTTTTCTTCAGGAGTTGGGTTCTAGAGCCTGAGCTGTGCAAAGAGGTGAGCCCAACTGTATATATTTGGTACTGCTCAATCTCATGCACAAGCTGCGGCTCTCCACCCACCAGTGAAAAGAAACTCCATGTCCCTAGAGCTAGTCTATGCCACATTGCCACCTAGAATTGGCATGGCCAGGAATCCTCCCTCCCCTGCTGCCCAACATGCACAGCACCCGACCTTGACAGACCTCCCCACATAGATATGGCTTCCTGTTATTTTCTTGGACTTGGCCAGACTGAGCCCCAGGGGTCAAGGCTTGACCACCAGGCACTTGCTGGCAAGCTCCTCCCCCCCAGGCCTGGATGCAAGGAGGTGACCCAGTTTCCCTTTCCACGCGAGGTTTCCTGATGTAACTGTTGATTTTTCATCAAAGTTTTCAGTCACTCTTTGTTTGACCCCTCCCCTGAGGCCGGTTTGCTATCTGAGACCTGTCCAGGGTGTCCCCTGCTTCTCACACAGGGACTGCTGGATATGGGCAGTTGGGCACCAGTGGTCCCCATGACCCGGAAAGAAAGAAGTGGGTAAAGATGAAAGATGAATGAAAGGTTGGATAGATGAATTCAAGAGGGCCATCACAGCTTATAAATATTAGTAAACACAGATGTAAAACCTAGCAATTTTACAGAGTTGGAGCTAAAATTTGGTATAGCAATGACCAAACATACAGTATACTTCAATGACCAAAAAATTGTGCAACATCCTTGTTTAAAACTTTACAATGCACAGTGGTGAACAATAAGCAGTTCTTCAAAGTATACTACTCTTATCATTTGCAATCACATTACAACAGGAACAAACACCTGAAAATGTTATCCTGAATTCCTTTAAATGAGTTTTTAATCAATAACTTCATTTTCAGTGTGTTAGGCATACAGTTAGATCTTGTGACAACATTTTAGTATTCTACCTTAGACACTAAAGCTCATTAGCTATGTTTACATGGACATAAGTAGTCAGATTAAACGACCATTTGGAATAAAAATGTGTCATGTAAACGCCCAATTTGGATTATTTATTTGTTGATTCAGCTCGAGCTGAAGGAATTTGTAATCAGAATGAGATGGGTGGTTTATGCCAATTCATAATCCTAACGGTGTGCATGTAAACACTTAATCTGATCATTTTTTTCCGATTGTGGAAAACTGACCTGACTGTGCATGTGTGACCTGTCAATCTCACGTATTTCCACCTGGCTAGGTGCTAATAATTGTATGATTAGGCTTTTGAAAAACAGTTTATTGTACACTATTGACCTTAAAACTAATATATAAATACAATAATTATCGTATTCTCTGGCAATACTGGAATGACCTGTTGTTTTTTGTTGCAACGCAATGTTTTTTCAATAATGTGTGCATGTAGGAAGTCCTACTGTCGAACAACTCTGGTTAACAACACAAATTAGTAATCCTTACTTGTCATCCAGTAGCTTGAGTTTCTAACAGACAGACCTGGATATATTTTGCCTTTTTTAAAATGATAATATTTTAACATAGCTCCAGTCCTAATTAAGCTCCTACTTGCTGGATAACAGTACTTCATTTAAACATGTTTCTAAAGTAAATCAACACATTGAATGATGATGGTGAGCCAGTGGTGCAACTCGTTTCTGTGCCACAATAACTAGCATTCACCCTGTTGTGTTTAAAAATGTCTCAGCAACGTTGTAGAAATTTCAACCCTTTGATGGAGTTGGCAAGATTCTCAGTGCAAAATGGCATTAACACAAGCTTTAATTCTTATTTGTGTTAAAGAGGAACAACAATAGGTGAGAGATAAGCCTGTGTGCAGTTGAAGCTCCTGAATGCCTAATTGAATCAACAACTTTGTTGATATGAAACACGGAGGAGGTGTGAATTTAAAGCTATACAAAAAACAACAGATAAGTGGCAAATATTTTTATGACCATGCCAACCAAGGGTTGAGAGAAACCGTTGGACCAGTTTCAAACACACATAACTGAGTGAATCGAAAGCTCCTGCACGAAGCAGGAGAAAGGTGTGAGTAAATGTCACAAGTTCTGAAAGATGGCAACAAAAAAAAAAATCCTCCCTTCCTCTCCTGCCTCCCTCCTGCTTTTTTGTTCTCTGTCCTGTGTATCCGAGTGTCTATTTACATTTCTTCCGAATCGTAAATGACTGTCAAGGATCTGGTCAGCTGGACTTTCAATGCAATTGACAAAACATTTTCAGCCCAGCGACAGGGTGCTGAAGAACCCTCATGCCCCACTGAGATGCACTTGATAGGATACGTCGTCGATCCATGGGGGGAATGGAGGCTGATGTGCCTTTTTGCATTATCTCATAATAGCAGGATTTCTGCTTTTTGGAACCGTCAGATTCCCATGTTATCAGCTATTAAAGAAGACGGCGGCAGCAGTTTCAGCACTGACAAAGCTGCCGACCTTAAGTGACGGATTGGTTTGTGCTTCGAGTTCTCAGATTCAGCTGATTTACAAGCTCAACCATAAGATGAAATCAATTTATGATAATCATAGGCCACTTGCAGCTTCTGGGACTCGCCAGCAGGTTGGGGATGACCTTGGAGGAAGCTAATAAGCACGAGCCAGAGGAACTTCTGTGAACGCTGATCAGAGCTGTACCGGCTGACACCAACATCTTATCAGGACCATGGTACTATCTAGAAGTGTTTCATGGACAAATCTCACCGTCTTGTCGTCAAATAGTATATGTAATGTGTCTATAAATGTTCTTGCTGGTAGAGGTTTTTTTTTTTTTTATGTCTTAAATCGTGTCCTGACAAGGACAAGCTGTGAAGAGATCTTTTTTGTAATACCACTATCCTTTCCTCATGGTCTTTCCCCTTTTCTATCTAAAGAATAAGGGGCCATACTACAAAGAGCAGCAACCACGTGCACTCCGCCCATCTTTCGGATGACTGTACGGAATATAATCTCTCTGTACTTCGGTGTAATGATAATAAAGCTTATTCTGATTCTGATTCTTAAAATACAAAGTTACAGTAACTCCTGCAGCACAGAAAACAACAAAACCACCTGATTTCTCACTGGTTTTATTTAAACATTGCATACATTTAAACAATTATATTGTTGTGGAAAAGTTATCAGTTTCATAACTAATGCACACATTATCTTGTCTTAAATAAACTCATTGGTATGATGTGTTTAAAATTCAAAGGCATAAGAGGCTAAACTAAATAAAGTCACACATCAAAGGATTTATGCTCCTAAATTCCTTTAATACACTGATTTTTATTTATCAGCAAGTTCTTAAAATTTGAATTCAAAGGCACAAACTCATTCGAAATAGCAACTATTTTTCTTTACTGTTCAGCAAAATAAAATGAATTAAAATAGTGCATTTGGTTAAACCTTTATATAAATTCTACATGTACGTGTCTAATAAATGGCTAAATATTTTGCCTTTTTATGCTTGATTATAAATCATACACAGAACATCACACATCCAAATATTAACAACAGAAAATGTGTTTACGTCACATGTTTGTTTTGTCTGTCATTCTGCCAACCCAGTTTTATTAAAATTAACTTTTAATCTACATAACAGTAGAGCTGTAACATTTTATGTCAATGTCAATTTATTTATATAGCACATAAAAAGAACAGAAGCTGGCCAAAGTGCTTTACAGTTAAATCAGATAAAAATAAATAAATAAATAAACCTGTCAAAAATCTAGTGCCACTCAAAAACATAATAAAGTTAACAACAATAAAACATACAACAACAATAAAATCTGCTCAAAATTTGTTCTCAGACTCTGCGTGGATCAAATGCCAAGGAATACAGATGAGTCTTGAGCAAAGATTTAAAAGACTCAACAGTCTGAGCAGTCTTTAAATTCTCAGGTAAACTGTTCCACAGTTTTGGAGCAGCAACCGCAAAAGCCCGATCACCTCTGACTTTGATGATCTTGTTTTTCTTTAGGCGGAGTTGATTTTTCAGTCTCGGCCTTACAAACTAAATAGTTATTTCACATTGTGCCTTAGCATTTAAAGCTAGCACAGTTAATCAGCCACGTGCTGAAGGTTTACTTTGACACACCTATCGAACCAAGTACAGCTTGCAGAACATATTGAGTTATGGTTAGAGAGGGCAGGGGGGATTTTTACCCATAAAAATGTTGTCCCCAAATATAAAAAGTACAGTGTGTTGACTGTGGACACAGTAGGGTTGATATCCCAGAACAGTTAAACAGAGAAAACATTGGTTGAGGTCAGTTACTAAAAAATGTAATTAACGATTCAAACTTGAACCACTCTGTTTGAAGCTGTCTGTTTCAAAGTCAAAAAGTTACAATTATTTAAAGGTAGTCCTGGCAAAATATGAAATCAAACATAAAAAAGTTATTCTGACTTATCAGATAGTGCAGTTTGTCAGAGTTGACTCCAGTGGTTTTTCAGATTTACTGATATGAACTCAATAAATAAAGCACATGAATGAATTTGCCCAAAACCACATGGAGGCTTGAGCCCCATGGTTGACCTTCATTAGGCTGTAGTCTGTGGAGGGAAACAAATCTGGTGAAATCCAACAAGCGTAGAGTCAAGGAGAAGATATTTGACTAGACATATCAGAATGAATTGTTCTTGGAAAAACAAGTGAATGAAAAGGATTCATTACTTCTTACAACTACAGAAAGATGGTTTATATTTTAATCCTTTTTTCCCCTTGAAGCATTCAAACTAAATTTAAAATTTGTGATCTGACAATGGGCATTGCTTATCTGAAGAAGGATAGAATGAGTTTCTGAGGTTTAATATAAGAACAGCTGCAGGCTTTATACCATATTTATATTTGGTCACAAAGGTTGGATAACACAGCAGTGAAACTAAATTATGTTTTTTGCCATTTAACGCTGATTTCTTTTTAGGATCCAAAGCTCTCCAGATGCAGAGAAGACAACATGCACAGCAGATGTACGACCAGTTCCTATTTATCACACTGAAATAAAACGCATAGCTCTGACTCTGTGAATAAGAATTGAGTGCTGCTCTTTAGGATTTGATTGAAAGCAAAGCTGTCAGGTCTGTGATAAATATTCATCCCTTGGCCTTTTTAATTCAATTGTTGTGGACTCAGGAATTAAAGAGAAATGTTCTGGTCAGGTCCAAGATCTACACGTGAGTCATGACATTTGGAAACCTCCTGGATAAAAAGTCACTTTTCCCATTCAGCTTCAACCCACAGCAAGTCTATACAGATTTCCCCAGAAGAGAAAGAAGTGGAATTATCCTGCAGTGACAGATTTATTTGTCTGTTACATAAACATGTACAGGGTGCATTTAGTCTTTCTCACTTTTCTTTGAAACTCTCCACTCTCATCCTCACCAGCAACTCTTAGGTAAGAATTTTCCAGACCTGTTTCTGCAGAACTGGAATGCAGACAGGTTAAAACGTGTTGCTTGTTCTTGCAACCTCCAGAGAAAGTTCCTGTGCAAACTAGGTTAGAGATAAAAAGAAGAGTGTACCAGAGCAAACGTTTGACAGTGAAAGGTGTTTCAGGAAATGTAGGTGAAAAATATTAAATCTGTTTGATTTCATTGTTTAATTGAAGCACTTACATTTTGCAGTTATTTACAGTACATGAACAAAGATAACGGCAGAAAGGCCAGCGATATCTTCAACATTACAACATCAGTTCATTATCATCCTCAGGACAAGTGAAAGACATGACTCATGCCAATATTATTAATTTCCTTTCAGCTGCTCCTTCTTCAGGGGTCACCACAGTCAACTACCTCACACGAAGACTTGGCGATTGTTTTTACGTCGGATTCCCTTCCTGACGCAACCACAGAGCTACCACAGCCTTCTGTGCGGAGCAGAGAGCTGCTATCTAGGGTGCCCAGGGGAGCAGATGGTGGGGGTTAAGGGCCTTGCTCAAGGGCTCAGAGTGGAGCAAATGAGGGTGAGGCAGGTGTGGCTCAACATAAAAGGAGAAAAAGCGAATGAGATTGTGCTGCAGAGATTTACTTGAGCTTTAATGTGACACAAACGGATGCTTAGCTTTCACCTCCATTCCTTACAAACTGCTGAATTCTGCTGAGGTTACTGCAGGAATTTGGCAAGTGGAGGATGCCTTTATTTTCCTTTGAATGATGCACACAGGGCAACATGAGCAGCAGCTTTGTGAAACTTCTGTGATGAAGTCTGCTTAAATCACCGGACCCGCCTGCTCGTGAAACCAGATCTAGTTGTGAGATTTGCTTTGAAATGGAAAGCCTGCCTCCAGCACACCTAACAGTTTGGTGCTTTTTGACTGTCCCTTTCTAATAGGAGGGCACTAAGAAAATCACAACACACATCCTTGGAGGTAATGAGATCTGACACTCTGATAATGGTTTACAATTTTAAACCTCATCTTGCAGGAGCATTTAAGCTTGAACACAAGCAATGCTTGACCGTTATCTGCCTTGATAGTGATAAAGCTCAGGAGATATCCTTAATTTAGGCAAACATGATGAAAATGTCTTTTAATGAGAAAAATACTCATTGAAAACTCATCCTGGAGTTGTCAGGTTTATTACAATCGATAATAGAACAGAGAGACAAGAGCAGTAGCAGTCTCATCAGCACAGGCAGCAAAATAACGTATTTGTTTAAACATAGGGACAAGACTCTTGTGCGCCATCTACTGAATCTGAGATGGAGGTTAACAACTGCTTAAGCACACAATGTCACTCAGAATTCATACATGGGCAAAAAAAAAAAAAAAACAACGTGATTTTTCTGCCAGGAAAAACAATTAATACTAATTCTTTTAAAGCACAAATAATATTTAATAAAAAAAAGAGTTTTAAGTAAAAGGAAAACTCTGTAGTATATTACTGGATGAGGGTGTACCGTCATACATCCACTTATTATGAACAGTAATATTATAACATTTTGGATGTTTATTTATTTATTTAAACCGTTGTTTTTCCAAAGGTCATACAATCTAGAAATTTAGTTATTTTATTTAAAAAGTATTGGTTGCATTATCTTAAATTCAATATGGATTATTTTCAATCCTCGCCAGCTCATAAATCTACATACTGTGAAGATGGTGCCTTCTGGTGGTGGGTCCCTGTCCTCACACTCCCTGTTTTCCCTGTTTATTATCTTGATTATTTCCACCCTCATGTCACCCAGGTGTTTGTGACTGTCACACTGTTTGTATGTGTATATAATCAAAAAATGTTCAATACAGAACCAACTGGACTTTATTTATTACAAAAGACGTTTCGCTCTTCATCCGAGGAGCTTTCTCAATTCAAAGAGCAGAGTTTGGGAGTGAGGTTTTAAAGGCTGAGATAACACGCACACACATACCTATGTAAATTGACAAATCACACCTCACACCATAACAGTAGGGGTTTCTTAAGGTCTTTGTTGGTCTAATTCACAGATGAGGCTCCTCTGTTCCCATCAAGTGTGAAGATCGTCTGGGAATCAGTCCTAAAGCTGCATTATACGTTTTTGAAAGTTGGAATATGATACCTCCTCCCCTGTTAAGAGAAGGCTTCTCCTTCTTAATATAAACAGCTTCCTTCAACTTCCTTCAAAGAAAGAAAAAAGAAAAAGAAGCGGAAAGCCACGGTTCGAACTGTAAGGAGACACCATCTAACCCCTGAGGTGATTGATCATTTTATTAGAGATTTTAACCAAAATTCCCCTGTTTTTCAACTGCTTCCTGCAATTCAATGGTCAGTCCATTTTTTTAACAAACTGAAAACAAACCTTGATCATATAGCACCACTATTTTCAAAAGAAGTTTTTAATAAACGAGTATGCCCATGGAAAACTGAAGACATAAAGAAACTCAAAAGAAATAGCAGGAAAGCAGAGAGGACATGGAGGAAAAACAAATTGACTATCCACTACCAAATAATGCACAAACAACTCAATATCTACAACTCTGCTGTCAGAAATTCAAGAAATGCATATTTTGCCAAAATAATTAGCAATCACAAAAATAATCCCAAAGTTTTGTTTTCCACCATTGATAATCTGATTAACCCTGACTTTACTGCCTCTTCAAATACTCCAACTAACTCTCTTTGTGAGCAGTTTGCAAATAACTTCAGAGGTAAGATCTAACATTTTATCTAAACAAAATACTGGTATTAAATCTACTGAATTTTTGGTTTTACGTGAGAAAACACTGCACGAGTTTGCTGTGGTTGATGCAGAGATGCTCGGCAGAGTTTTCTCACAAGTCAAACCAACCACCTGCCTCTTGGACCCTCATCACTTTTTAATAATTTTATAGATTCTTTGATAATGAAATTTTAAACATTGTAAATTGTTCTCTTCAGATGGGTGTCTTCCCAGTTGCATTTAAAATGGCTGTGGTGAAGCCCCTTCTGAAGAAGAGTAATCTAGATCCTAGTGTTTTTAATAATTATAGACCTGTATCCAACTTACCATTTTTAAGTAAAATCTTAGAAAAGATTGTTTTTATTCAATTAATTTTTTTTTAAAAATGATACTAGTATTTTAAAAAAGTATCAATCTGGTTTTAGGACGAACCACAGTGAGACAGTCCTATTAAAAATTGTGAATGATTTAAGGTGTAATCTGGATTCACACAAGCAATCAGTCCTTGTTCTATTCTATCAGGAGTATGGGATTGGGAGCCCGTTGTTACATCCTGTTCTGTCCCTATAAAAGCGGTACGAGACTTTGGTTTGCATTTTCAGTAGTAAGTTGGAACCCTTCAGAGTGAGAGTTGGACTCGGCCAGGGCAGTCTGCTGTCACCGATTCTGTTCATAATATTTTTTGGTGCAGCCAGAGGACAGAGGGATTTTGGTTCAGTGGCCTCAGGTGGCTAGGATGAGAATCAGCACCTCCAAATCTGAGGCCATGGTCCTCAGTCAGAAAAGGGTGGATTGCTCTCTTCGGGTCAAGAGTGAGGTTTTGCCTCAAGTGGAGGAGTTCAGATATCTCAGAGTTTGGTTCACGAATGAGGGAATAGAGCATGAGATTGACAGACTGGTGCAGCATCTGCAGTATTGCAGACTGTGCCGGTCCGTTGTGGTGAAGAGGGAGCTGAGCTGTAAGGCAAAGCACTCAGTTCACCAGTTGATCTATGTTTCTACCCTCACCTATGGCCACAAACTCTGGGTAGTGACAGAAAGAATGAGATCGCAAATACAGGCAGCTGACATTAATTTCCTCTTCAGGGTAGCTAGGCTCTCCCTAACAGATAGGGTGAGAAGTTCAGTTATCTGAGAGAGAATTTAAGTAGAACTGCTGCTCCTTCACATCGAGAGGAGCCAGCTGAAATAGTTAAGGCATCTGGTAAGGATGCTCCCTGGGAGCCTAGGGAGGGAGGCTCCCAGGAGGCGTCCAGCCTCATATGTAAACCAGAAAGGATTAATGATAAGGTGCAAAATCAGCTCACAAGACTAAACAATACACTATAGAGTTTTTTTTTCTTCTTCTTTTGGCTTCTCCCTTCTTTATGGGTCACAACAGCGAACTAACTCGCACAAAGACTTAGTGATTGTTTTTACGCTAGATGTCCTTCCTGACACAACGACAGACCACCGAGCTACTAGCTCATAATAAGAGAAGTGTGGAATACTACAGAGATGTAGTATTCCACACTTCATGCTTCTTCTGTGTTACCCACCCAAAATCCATTGAAACAGTGTCAACTCGCCCACGACTCAATTTAAATGCCGTATTATTTAGCGTATAAGTCACATTTTTTGCGTAATTTGCATGTCCTGCGACTTATACGGCGAAGCGACATATTTATGGATTTTTTTCCCCATATTTTTAGACCAATTATTGGCTGAGATATGACCGTTTTCATTCATTCTGACTGAAAAAAATGGAGCAGTACCACTTTTGGCCGCTAGGTCGCTAAAGGACCCTCTAGGCCAGGGGTCTGCAACCTGCGGCTCTGGAGCCACACGTGGCTCTTTGGTCCCTCTGCAGCGGCTCTTTCAAGCTTTGACCAAAACTAATATAAAACTGAATTACTGTACAGTATATTGGTTGTTATACAAACAGCAAAAAATGACTACCTGCAGGTTTAGTGGTTTTTCTGTCATTTGTTTTGCAAATGTGTGAATACTGGAACACGTACAAGGAGTAAAACATATCTACTTTAACTTTATGCTTTATTTCTTTACTTATTTTTTCTACAATAAATAATAAAAAAAAACTAGGTCTGCATAGTTCATAGTTTTTATTAATTTAAAAAAAAAAACCTCTTTAAAAGTCTAAAAAAGCTAAGTCTGGTCCTCTGGACATTCAAAAAACAAAACAAAAAAAAGCAAAAAAAATTGTAGAAACGTTTCGTCTTTCGTCCGAAAGGTCCAGAGGACCAGACTTAGCTTTTTTAGATTTTTCTACCTGGATTATTGAGCATGCATCAGGGTGTGTTTTGGATTGTTTCATTCAAGCAAGCAGTTTTTAAAGTGTCTGTGTGATTTTACAGCTCCGGGACAGTGTGGAGCTGCTCAACCCTGGAGTTTCCCAGCTTTGTGTCCGGGAGGACGGTAGACTTCTTGCATCAGCAGGTTGGGACCACAGAGTGAGGATATTTGGCTGGAAGAAGCTGAAGCCGCTGGCGGTTCTTCAGTACCACACTGACATGGTGCTCAGCGTGGCCTTCTCAGACCATCAGGATCCCAGACAAAGACTGTTGGCTGCTGGATCCAAAGACCAGCGCATCAGTCTGTGGTCCATATACAACGAGGGAGCTGAGACCAGCTGAAAGCCTCTCAGCTCTGGGAGGATGTAAAGACTTCTGATCATCATCTAAACTGATGTTAGGTGGCCCAGTCTGGGTCTCTTATGGACTTCAGTCACATAACATAGCTAAAACAATAAAACCTTTCTACTTCACAAAATAAATGTCTAGAATATTCTGTGCAGAGCAGAATGTTAATGGATCAGAAAAGACTTAAACAGCGATGATGTTTCTGTGCGGGTTTACAACATTTACAACTGTTTGTTTTTCTCGATGCATATTTTCACATTTTTAGGTTTTCATATAAAAATGTATTTGCTGCGCATTTTTTTGTTTTTATCTCCGTGTCCTGTGTGTTTCTAAGACATATTTATACAGACACAAATAAAGTTCTTGGTGTCATCTACATACAGTGATGATAAAAACTAACTGGAACCACAGAGCTCCAGGTTTTATTTATTTTATTTAATTTTTTTTTTTTTTTCAGTCATACCAGAAACTTTGGGACTAGTCAACAGGGCTGGAGTGGGACTCATCTTCAGCCCTAGAATTTCAGCCTCAGACTGGCCCACGTTAGATCACAACCTTATTATTATTAAAATCATGTAATTATAACCTTATTTAGCTGCGTCTGTTTCCACAGATTTTCTCTTTTTAATTCTAGTTTTCTCTGCGCCAACCTTGCTTATCTTTCAAATGCCACTGACTGAGTGCACTGACGTGTTACTCAGGGTGCATCTGCAAAACAAAAAAAAACAACAGAGAGCTGCCTGTGGAGGCGTAGCCAGCCCTGGGTGGAGGTGGGGTAGCCCTGGTGCAGCTGTAGTGGTGATAAACCCAGGGAGCACCGGGTCTGCGGCCCATGCATCAGACCGGCCCACCGGGAAATGTCCCGGTTCTCCCGAGTATCTGCTCCGGGCCTGCTCGTCAACATGCATTTAGTCAGATCCCAGACTTTTTGTAGTTTTTATGTCAGTGAAAACTTCCAGGTGTTTTTTTTTTTTTTTTCATGAAGCTCATTATGATTCAAAACAGGCTGAAGGCTGATCAGAAAGTGACGTACCTCCACCTTGGAGTCGCTCTCATAGGGTCTGGATAGCTTCATTAATCTTCCATCTGCACCACTCGTGTGATCATGGAGTTACATTTGCATCCATGTCCTGGTTGGCTGCGGTCACATGCACCTTAGACGTTTAATCATTTTTGGAAACTGGTCAGAGAAACATGAAGATGGTCTTTTAGATATTTCCTTTGGTTAAGTTAGGTTTATTTGTCATGCAAAATCAACACTAGGTCAATGCAGTGAAATGCTTAGGACGAGAAGAACCATCTCAACTAGCCAAAAAAAAAAAAGAAAAGAAATATGAAATCATGCAGCAAAAATACTAAAAACATGATTAAAAAAAATACAACGTACTAAGAAAAACATTTAAAAAACACTAGCATATTAAAAAATACTAAAAAACAAGAAGCTAAAGCTGAAAGAACTTCATCTACAGTGTGGTTCAGTTAGCAGTGAGGTTCTTGCAACATCATGGTTCTGTTCTATTAGCAGCGTGGTCTCATTAGCAGGTCCTGTTAGCATGATTGCTTTGACATTGATATCTATATCTATACATGTTCAGTACGATGAACACAGTACCAAACAACTCACATTTACTCTTTAAACCTGCCAAATGGCTGATGAAGAGCTTGAAGGCACTTTTATTACTAATTAAGCTCAAACCCTTTGTTTAAAACACGACTGTAATACAAAGATTAATGCTGTAGTCTCTTTAAGGTTACAAACAAAGACAGTACATGTATATTCATTTTATCATAGTAAACCTTTGTAAAATAAACAAAATATTTTTATTGTTTTGCTTTATCAGATACCGCCTGCAGATCTCCATTCAATGAAAGTACCAACAAATAATTTTGCATCTGCGACTACGACTCAAGACTTTGTTCTAGAACACTATTTATTTTCTCACTACAATGTAACACTTTATTGTTGCAGCTCAGTATAATCTGTTAAAGCCGTCCTCGGCTGTTGGTCCGACTAAAAGGCTCTCAGATAATTAGCAGATTGTTCGGCCTGCTGTTTGCTGAAGCTGGTGTGGTCCTCTGCAGCATGTGATCATGTTGACTTATCTGATGGAAGACACACTTCAGTGGACTTGAATTTGAGTGTACGACACACCTGAGCAGCTCCATAATCTCGTGTTTTTCTAGCAGCTTTCAGCTCAGCGTTCGGGCCCCCTGGCCTGACCCGAGCTGTATTTGTCAAACAAGGTTAATCGTGGTGGGGACACGAAGAACAGAGGGGCGTTGATGTAAGAGATGTGCTGATCATTGGTCAGCAGGGTCTGCTCGTGGACTCTTCCCTTTAGTTCATCACTTCTTTGCAAGTAAACGACTCTAGAGGGTCCAGTTTGAACTTCTTTCAGATTTGTGTTCTCAAATACAGATGTTTTGGAGATGTTTTTTTTTCTTTAAGCCATGAGTTTTATTCTGCTCACTGTCTCTGGGTCGTTGCGTTTGTTTGTTGCAGCACCGTGCTCAAAGTTCGAAGTGCTCACGCTCTGTTGTGTCTCCTGAGACGACCCTCTGAGGAAGGACCTGAGAAATCAGAACATCATGCTGGGGGGTTGTCAGAACAGAGGAAAGAAGAGGCCTCTAGACAAGCTGCTCTACTTTTAGAGAATATAACATGTTGTGACATTGGGGATTTATTTTAAAGCTTGTGTGACTTAGCAGACTTCTGTCTGATAATCTTAAAAACTCATTGAAATCCTTATAGAAATACAAATGAGAGCATATTTTTGTACATTTCTATAAATGGTTGTGTTAAAGTGATTTGTTTACCGTGATCCTGCAGATGTCCATTTCAGCCTTTTGTCCAGGACCTCCGTGGTGACATCTTGCATTCACAGTGGCTTCTCAACCCTCCTGTTGGCTTTGAACAAACACTAGAGGTGATGTAGGCCAGCTTCCGTCCATTCTCTGATAAATCAAATGCTGGCTCCGTTGGTGCAGATGTCTTCTGAATGGAGCAGACAACGCTCCGGCCTCAGAAGAGCCTGATGGGGCAGCAGTGCACCTCATAAATCACCTCATAATGGATCATTTAGGAAGTCAATAAATGGACAGGGAGACTCTGCACAATGGGACTGGTGCTTCACTTATCGCCTAACGTGTGTCTTCCCTGGCCTTTAGGGTCAGAGGTCAGTTTAGTCTTGGGATGGGACATAATCCAGTAGGTTGCACTAGTCTGCAAGTGTGTGCAGTGGACGGTGGTTCTTTTTAAAACTCTGTTGTGTGTGTGGATTTTATCACGCACGTCAAGGACGGGTTTAACAACTGAAAATGAAAAACATATTATTGACATGGGTTTTTGGGTGGCAGTCTGTCACAATGTGTCTTAAAAATGTCTGTCAACACAGTTTCATTGACTAAACCAAAAACCATTTTGTTCACATTTAGACAACAGTGGAGGTCGACGTGCTCAGGAGTCCAGTGTTGGGTGTTGACTGGTTCACCCAGTTTGTTTTTATCAACGGCCCACAGAGACCACTGCAGAGATGAGGGCTGAGCTGAAGCCACAGCATCACATCTGTCCCAACACATGAGCCAGAAGAGTGAGACGTCATCTCTGAGTCTCTTATCATACATCTTCTACCTTTTCATACCTCACTGGCAAACCCCGGCATATGTTCTTATATGGAGCAACATCTGGGCAAATTAACTGCTGCAGTGACAGTGGGAGGGCAGTTTGGCCTTTTAAAGCCTGCATGATTGAAATATCAACACATATACTGTATATTTATATTAAAGTGTATATACAG
>JARVLU010000103.1:4758899-4776025 GCA_031762415.1 Simpsonichthys santanae | reverse complement strand
AAGACCATGTTTCCTCAGGATGGACCCCAATGGGAGCAAATAGAGTGAGAACAGAAGGGGTCCAAGAATTGAACCCTGTGGGACCCCGCAAGAAAGAGGCAATGAGGTAGAGACATTATTACCAACCTTGACACAAAAGCTCCTGCCACTCAGGTATGAGCGGAACCAATCTAATGCAACACCTGTAATCCCAACCCACTGCTCAAGCCGTGATATAAGGATACTGTGGCCAACATTATCAAAAGCAGCAGAAAGGTCCAGAAGCACAAGTACCACAAACTCACCAGAATCATTTGATATCATAATATTGTTACAAACCCTCACCAATGCTGTTTAAAGATGAATCGTATCATGATTTAGGGCTGAATCATATTGCGATTTAAGGCTGATTGTATCTTGATTCAAGGCTGAATCATATTATGATTTATGGCTGAATCATATTGTTATTTAAGGCTGAAAAATATTGTGATTTATGGCGGAACCATATTGTTATTTAAGGCTGAAAAATATTGTGATTTAAGGCTGAATCATATTGTGATTTAAGGCTGAATCGTATCATGACTTAAGGCTGAACTGTATTTTTATTTAAGGCTGAATCGTATCTTGATGGCTGAATAATATTGTGATTTACAGCTGAATTATAAAGTTATCAAAATTTCAGTTGCATAAAATAAAAAAAATAAATATAATAATGTTATTAAAGGCTGAAATTGATCATGGCTGGGAGCGGAATTGCATCATATTGCATTTTTGTTTTTTTTTTTCAAAATTGAACTGTGTATTGAAATACGTACGTGTTGTCCACAGAGCATAGATGCACGCTTCTTAACACACAGTACTGCGCTGTGTAAAATTACAACCAGTCATGCTGAGAAGGTATATTACAGGTGGTGTTAGCTATGTTTGAGGTTGAAGAGAATGCACAGTAAGCATTATTGTGAAGTCACACACAATAAAACATAGAGCTGGATCGCTCAGACATAACATACAAGCTGTAACTAATGCACCACAGCTTAGAGACTTGAAAATAGCTCATTTAACTGTCATGTTAGAGGCATATGCTTCAATTACAAAGGGATTTCCTACAAACATCCTTGTTCAGCTTTTTGGACTTTCTTTTTGCACTTTTGTCAGGGGTTCAGGCTGCAACAATGCTGTACATGAGGTGCATTATCACAACCTCCTGGGGCTTTTTGACCACAAACCATGGCATCCAGCTTTCTTGGGAACTGAAAGAAATTTGGGCCAAGGGTTGTACAGTGTACTGCATCAGGATGATGGGCCATTTTGTTGAATAGAAGCCAATATGGGAAAGGCTTTCTTTAGGAACTACAGAAAATGGCCATCATATCTGGTGGCCAGGACAAAAAGATCTCAGCATTGTCTGTGGTTCTTCTTCTTTGGCTTACAGAGTAATGAGAAATGAAATGAGAAAACTAAAATAAAATAAAAAATGAAAACTCGGTCAAATGTTTTAGGTTAAGAGATAAAGCCATGTTGAAGATTTTTTTATTATTATTTTGTCTAACGTGTCAATAATTGCATCGACTTCTGGGCAGTGGCCGTATCACATTTCTGCAGGATATAAAGGACAAGTCAACCTGTGTGTGCTGTAATGAGCTTTTTGATTAAGAATGAAAATCTGCTGGAGGGGAGAAAAAGTCTTCTGATAGAGTAATTTCTCTCGTGTCGCATCGTTACGCCTGCTCACATACAAAGCATCAAATGGTCACTGGAGCCAAGCAATCCCATCCCCCCTGCTTTCAAGCCCAATCTGTCCAGCCTCTATAGAAAGAAAAGGCATTTCCCTTTGACATTTATAAATTTGTGTACCTTGTTATTTAAAATGAGATGGCTTGGTGGCAGCTATTTATCTTTCAGGCACTCCTGTTGGAGCTGGCTCCAGTAGACAGTGGGCAGTATGGTTGGAAATGGAGGGGCGGGAGTGTGGAACAGGGGGCGTGTTTCGCTGTCTCTCTTTGGATGAAGTCTTTGGCATCAGTTCTGTGGTTAACACACTTTTTCTCCCATCTCAGTTTTATCTACTGCCTTCTCCTTTTTCTGTTTCCATTTTAGTACCTTTAGCCTGAGCATCCTGCTCTCCTTTTGTTGCGTGTTTGGCTTACGTGCAGAGCTCATTACTCTTTTCCTCACTTCATTACAGCCTAAAGATGGGCTGTCATCACCGCTGACAGCTCTGAATTAGCGTTTCTCTTCTCCCTCTATTGCCTTCTAAGACAATGGCAGGACACCCAGAGCAGTAGGAAGGACAGAGCAGTTCTGTGAGCCATGTGCATGTTCTCTTGTTGGCTAGAACTGACAGCACTGCTATCAGTGGATCCAAAAGCCACGTGCGCTTAAAAGATACAAGCAAATCAAGCAGGTGTAATAAAAGGAGAAGGTGAGAAGGTGAAAGGTGTTTCTAATTTAAGTGTGGGTGAATATGGTGGTAATAGCTGGGTGTCAGAGACGCCTGTCTGTTGTTGCTGCACTGGCCGGGTGCAGTCGACATGCCGGGCCGTGTGTAGAGATAATCAGGGTCTATTCAGATGAGGATCAGGCGCGTTTGTTTGCTAGGATCCTTAGAGGCCCATCACAGCAAAATAAACACCATGCCATAGCACGCCTAGGGAGACGACTGGTAGAGACGAAGCATAGCTGCTGATTGAATTACAGCTTTCAGCAAGGGATTTTTTTCCCGACTTACAGCTTCATCTTCATCTTCTAGCAAGCTTTCATCATCAGGATCTTCGAGGAACACTGGAGATCAAATGTGTGTATGACTGCTGAGGTATTTTGCTGTAAAAATCAGCATCAGCATATCGATGATGGAGATTTTGACTTAAATTGTGGATGCACAGAATATTTTCCTCTGAGTTTTGTCCTTGGAAAAAATCTGCAGAATGAGAACAGGTGAAGAAGATGATGGCCGATTTGTACTGGTTTAACACACAAACGCTGCCCTGTTTTTCTATCATTTTGTTTGCCTTCAAAATGCACGTCAACATTTTTGATGCTTAATTTTGTCTCATTTTTCATGTCTTCAGCACTAATTCTGACCTCTAGGGGGCAGCGCTACTAAAAGTGCCAGAAGGAAAAAAAAAGAGCTTCCATACATTGTAAAATTCTAAGTCGGTTAAAAAGTTTGTACAATTACAAGGTTTATAGGATTTAATTATTTAAAAATATATGCTTGTATTAATAATATTTTGATTTTAAAAAATAAAAAAAAATACTATTTTTGTCACTCTCAAAATTATTGTTTATTTTATTTGTTCATTTTTTTAAAATACAATACCAAACAACCCATAAATGATAACGTACAAAATATAAAAAAATGAAAGGTAGCAGAAAGAAGAAAAAAATCTTATTACATCTGCCCCTTTTTTCAAACAATCAGTTCAAACAATAATAATCTTCCAGTAATAAAACAAAACGAATAACTCTTTCTTAATTTTCTAACTAATACAATACACTACACATACAATATAATACAGTACACATTACGCTACTTCATATATTTTTTTTTAACAATTCAACTTTGATATTTTTCTTAAATGTACACATTGACATGACATTTTTAACATTATTGTATTCTCCAAACCATTCCATAATCCAATTCCTTGGATTGAGGTAGACCGTCCCTTCAAACTAGTTCTGAATTTTGGTTTTACAAATATCTCCGTTCCCTTGAGATTATAACAACTTTGTCTTTTAACAAAATGCATTTGGATATTTAAGGGTAATGCATTATTCTTAGCCCTATACATAACTGATCAAATATTATAATCTACAAAATCATGAAACTTCAATAACTTCAGTTGATAAAATAATTGCAACCGCAGCTTTTCTTTTCAGAGAAAATCTTTTTAACAGCACGCTTGAGCGTAATAATCCCTTTTGGAGTCGGTCGGTTCTCTGACGAGGTTGTACTGGGAAAAGATTAATTTATAAAATAAATAGTGGTAAACTCTTAACAGTGGCTTTTAAAACGGTAATGATGAGGAGTGGGACACAAAGACCCATCAACTCTGAAGGAATAGATGAAAATTATTGAAAAAATCTATTTGATACCTGAAATCTGACACTTAAACATACAGAGAATTCAAATGTAGGACAAACAAACAAAAGAATAAGAGTCAGCATATTTATCATATACCTGTTTTGTTAGTTTTTATTTTTTTTTATTTTTTAGGCTACTCTCCTCTGAAAGGGTCACTACAGAAAATGAAGTCGCACAGAAGACGTGGCAAATGTTTTACTCTGGACATCCTCTGGAACGTGGGCTCGAACCCACGGTCTCAAGACTACGAGGCTGCAGCACTGACCACAAAGCTACCGCACCATTTCCTTCTGTTGTTAATGTTTTTATTAATTAGAAAACAATGAAAACAGTTGATATATATTTCAATTAGAATAGTTTAAGAAAATGTGAGGATGAAAAGTTTTTGCACACACTCCTTATCTTCAGGTAAAATGTGTTTCTAAAAATAGATGTTTGATGGTGTGTGTCGAGTACAACATACAAAGTATATGTTTGGGCTGGAGTCCATCTGTAGCAGAACAAGAAAGTTCCTGTGTCATTTCCCACTCCGCTGCACTAACATGTTCAACTGGAGAAATTGCATTTCCGGCAAAAAAATGCAAGTGTGAATGTCTCGTTTACAAAATGTCAAGAAAACAGTTGAAAAGGAGCTTAAACAGCAGAAAGAAACTTCAAATATCAGAAGGAAGCAAAAGAACATGCATTAACATTTTTAATGTAATGGACTGCCAGGCTGCTGCCGATGTAAACTCGTGATCTGACAGTACTGTTTGTTTGTGCTTGCTCTCAGCTACCACTATACAAAATTTCAGCTGAATAGCTCTGAAAAAGCTCAGCTTTCTTGGATTTTTGATTTGGATGTTGTATGTGATAGGGAACATTCTCAGCTATAACCTCATCAAATTTCAGCTCTGTTTGTGTAAAAGTGGCTGAGTTAAATCCATGTAGTCTTGGTGGCCATCTTGGATTTTTGATTTTCATGAGCATTTGGTAGGAAACATTGTCAGCTATCATGACACCAACTTTCAGCTAAATACGACTAAAATTCAGAGTCTATTAAGGATAGTTGTCAGCTACCAATACGCCAAGTTTCAGCTGACTAACTCTAAAAATGCCAGTTATCCTAGTTTTTTTAATGAAGCAGCTGAATAGTAGCTATAGAAATTTAGAAAGACGCTTAAATTTCCAAAACAAAGTGGAGGGAGCTTGCTTGTGCCCACTAAAGCTGGAAAAGGCAGAAATTAGCACAATAAAGCTGGAATTATCTGATAAAAGCTGTAATTTGCCTAAAACAGCTGAATAGTAGGTGTAACAAGCAGAACGAAGCATAAATTACTAACTGGAAGTTGGGGGAGCATGTTTTTGCTGAATTAGGCTGATAAAAGTTTAAGTGATTGCAAAAAAATGTGAATTTAGCTGCTAAAGATGAAATTAGCATAAAACAGCTAAATGCTAGCTGAAATACCAGAAATAGTGAAACCTAAGCTGAAAGGAGCACAAGCTGAAATTAGTAGAAATAAGTTTGAAGAAGCATAAAAATCTTGAAGTTAGCTGAAGAAAGCTGAAAGGAGCACAAAACAGCTTAAAAAAGCCGAAATTAGCTGAACTAGCTGAAATTTTCCAGAAATTTGCACAAGGAGCTGAAAGAAGTTTAATCAGATCTAAATGTGAAGGTAGCAGTGCTAAAGTCACACCAGTACCAAAAGTCCTAGCAATCATGTCCTGAAACAGCTGAATGTTTTGATATACGATTCGTTGAAATAGCACAAAAACTGTGGGAGTAGTTAAATGCTGAAAAATGTACGGAAGAAAAAGTGGATCTCAATAGTGTGAATGCCTATGGGCGTTCACACAATTAACGGCAGCCAGATACTGATTACCGGTACATGCTTTCAGGATGTTGCTCTGCCTCTGTGACCAATCTCCTCACACTCTGCTGGCTTCCACGCTGCCAACAGAAAGCAAAGGTTGCACAAACACGCAGAGGAAGCTTACGTGCCTCGAGTACCCTTTCCGCTCCCTCCCGCTGCTCCTCTTTCAGTCAGCTGCAGCAAGAAAAAGTAAATGTGACTTGAGAGTCGGTGCATAATCACATCTCCAGGTGTAAAGGAATGTGTGGCATGTTTTCCCCTCAGCAGCATATGAGGTGCATAATCAGTTAGCACTTGACCTTGACTTGTGTCATTAATTCAGCAAGTAAACTGTCAGCGTCTCTCACCAGCTGTGCTCAGGTTGACAACCTTGGTTTCCTGAAGGTTGAGTAGTCTTTATAAGAGTTTTCACTTCTTTGTAAGGAAGGGCCCTCTACAGTTGACTGGGTCCTTCTGCCTGGTACCAATCACTGCCCAGTTTAAAGTCACACTGGTGGATGAGAACTTGAGGTGGTTTGAGCCATTTGATAAAATGATCCAAATAAAGTTGTGAGATTTAAAAAAAAAAAAAAAAGGTTCCAGAGAATTACTGATCTTTCTACAACAACAAATGTGCATGCTCAAAGCCAGTATTTGGTGATGTTTTGTGGTCTAAATCTTTTTCATGACTACTTCTGGTCCTTTGAAATACACTTAGTCTGAACAATGCTTATATCATTCAGACACATTGTACATCAACATCGCAACATAAAATATTAATACAACTAATTTACATATTCTTCTGTATTTAACAGTCAATTAAAAAACTGGTGTAAAAGACATGGGTATGAATCTGTTTGGGGGTGCAGTGCCCTGTTTTACTCATGTAACTGTAAAATGCAAAGTAAATTCCACTCAAATCAAAAATAATTTATTAATCCCAAAGGGAAATTAATTCTTGTTGTAGCTCATCTTCCTGGTTTCAATAAAGAGTTGTTAAAGATGCTGTCTGTAGGCAGGAAGGATCAGGAACTGTCCATCCCACAGCAGATCTGAAGGATCTGGCTGCAGATGCCAATTTGCCCATCTGGACCCAGCTAACCTCTCAGTCCTCTTGGGTAGCTGGACTGCCTGAATGCTGAATGCTGGTCATTCCTCCCAGCATCCTGCCGAGACCTTCGTCCTCACAAATGGAACTGCAGGTGTTGAAGGACGATCCCGGTCCTCCCACTGTCACAAGGCAGCTCCAGGATCTCAGTGGTCTGACTCTTTAGCATTGCCGCCAGGTAGATGAGAATGCATCCACCGCACCTCCTTTTCAACTCATCTGGAATTTGGAGCTGTAGCTGAAGTATCTTTGAGCTATTGAGATGTTGATTAGCAGCTCCCGATTGTAGAAACCACCTTGTTTTCATGGTTATGAATAATAACAAATGTCCAAAAGTAAAAAAAAATAAGGTTTCAGTTAAAATCCTTCCAGCTGCACAGCATCTGATATCAGAGGAAATAATCATATGGGAAAAAAAAGTGATTTACAGAATAAAAAAATAAATTTAAAAAAGAGGAATTAAAGTTTCCAAAAGCAAAATTCCAGAGTGAATGTTGGAGCTACTCCAACATGCAGCCACCCCGAGCGGTGCACTTCTAGAACAAAAAAAGTATTTTTAAAAAGGTATTTTATGTTTTTGAGTAAAATTATTCTTCATGACGTTTTCAATCCATTCTCACCAGCTTGTGAGCAGCAGGTCGCTCTGAAAGTCAGTTTGAAAACAATTGAGTTTCTAGTTAGACAAAGCTGGTTGGTGAGATAAAAACTGATGAGGGCAAAACAAACATGTTCTTTTTTGATAAGACCTTTCTGTCTAATCTTCTAAGCTGCCAAACATCTGCATATTTTAAACTGAATTCACAACAATTTGTTGCCAAACATGGCAAATACAAGTGTACTGAATAAAGTACTGTAGATATACTGAATGAAAAATCTCTGTTTGTGTCACAATGTTACTTTCCATCACTTCCCCATCAAAACTAAGTGAGGTAAAAACAAGATGTGAGCAATGAAATTAGCATTAATGTTTGCAACCACAGATGATTATTTGTTTACAATTAACATTTTCAACTACTAACTCATGAGGCATGTGAAAAGAGAGTAGTCAGAGTCACTCAAACTTGTTAGCTGGAAAAGATTCACATTTATTTAAGACTCCCTTCACGTTGAATGATGACCCTGATACAATGTAAAAAATAAATTAATAATAAAAACAACCAGAATGTGTATTAGAGTCTTTGCAATGTCCCAGTGGGATCCCTGTTGCATATGATGGAGCACTGTAGGTCCTCAATGTTTGTCAGCATTCACAAAAGTTTCAAGGCAAGGTTGTGTTCATTTTATCACTGTGGAGACACAGTGCTGGGGTTGTAGCTGGAGTACTGTTTAGTAGCTGGTGGTAATGGTGGTGGCAGGGCTTGGTTGACAGGATTGGGTCACTGAGGTCACTGGGCTCATGGTTAATGCTTCGACTATGTTAGATACAAGATCTAAGAAAGTCATATCAGGGACGACATCGGGCATGGTGCTCTACAAGGTGCAGGAAAAATTCTCTGGGAAGTGGAAAATAAAATAAAATCCTTAAGTGAATACTGAACGGTATCATAATCGCCTACACACTGAAGGAGGCTTCTAAATTAGCTAAAAATCCAGCTACATTTTAACTCCTTCACAGTTAGCAGCTCTGGCCTCAGAGGTTTCAGATTTAATGGCTGTGGCCGTCTCACTTTGACTGACACCTTTTGGGGCTATATGTGTCAATCTGTGCTTAATCCAGAGCCAATAATATCCACTGAGCACTAACTATAGAATCAATCAATTTAGTTGCTGAGGCAAAAATGTACAAGTTACAGAAAGTCCAAGCTTTTGCATGCACATTAAAGGGTTTAAGAAACGCGTCTATGTAATTTATTTCTGCTTTTTTTCTACTGATTTGGACACTTCTGCTGGGACTGGTTAGAGATAATGAATTCTGTAGTTTGTAAATACCATAACGAGGTCATCATCCAGAAAGCACTCCTGACTTTAAATATTTATCAAAATATCCCTTAAAAAAATGCTTCCTGTCTCCCATTTAATCTTCCCACATATTTTCAATTTACATTAAATATACTCTAGTGCATTCACCACCAGACAAATCAAATTTCCATTTTAAGGGGAGTGTTGGGGTTAAATGAAGATTTCCAGAAATTTGACCAGACTTTAATGCTCATCAAGTTAAATGCACCTCCTTGGCATGCTCTTTAAGGCTACGTCTACTCTTGTTTGTAAGGATACATCATGTCATTTGCACTTCCTTGTGTGCCATGCTTTAGAGCTCAATCAAATAAAGCAGTGCTGACTGAGGTGGGGTCACAGCAGAGGTGTCCCTGCCTTCAGTGTATCGTGGCTATCTTGTGTGAAATGAGCTGGAAAAGCGGCTGTCATGAGGTGCCAAAGGAGACATAGCACGAGGAGGCAAATGGATTGTAGTCGGATCTAGATCTGACTTTTGATAACAGGCTCGTCAGCCTTTGTGTGAGCGGACACACTGATGTGGCGTTAGCAGGTGCAGTCATCCTTAGAGTCAATATAAACCCCACGAACCGTGAAACGTAGAGGTCAACAGAGGTTAGTGGCTCCTTTGCACATCAGTGATGCAAGACACAAGTTTGAAGCTTGCAAAAGGGGAAAGGTATCCATGAATATATGAAATGCATTCTTCTGAAACTTGTGGGCTTTGCAGCATTGAAATACTGTGACCTCTTGTTGGAAGTCTGTGCAGATATTCAGTGACCTTGGTTCCTTTTGTTGCCTGCATTCTAAGTTCAAGACAACAAAGTTGACTTTCTGAGTGGCCTATTTAATAGATTCTGCATGTTTACACTAACTGTTCTGATTCACATGAGACCTGCATGATAACCTTGAAGCAGTTTTAAAATCAGCAGAATTTGAATGGTCCTTTCAGGCTCTTGACGAGGAAATTAGGGTTAATTCAGGAAAAAAAGAGTGATTTTATAAAGTAAGTGTGTCTGATCCTGGTCTTTGAGGGCCATTATCCTACATGTTTTAGTTGTTTGTCTGCTTCAACACACTGATTTGGATAAATGCGTGATATCAGGCTTCTGCGGTATATGAAGCTGTAATTCAACCATTGAATCATGGGCTCCAAGGACCAGAACTGGACATTGTTATGATAGAGCATGATGGGATTATTTTGTGGTAGCATATTGGGGTCCAACATGGAGCATGGTGGAAGACACTAGTATTGCCTGGTTGTTAATAATGTGTTATGTATCATCGTCATTGTATATTCCCATACAATGGCAAAATTGTCTCTCTGCATTTGGCCCATTTGCCACCGGGCGGGGCAGTGGGTGGCCTTTGGGGGTGCCCGAGGAGCAACTGTGGATGGGGTGTCCTGCTCAGAGACAGCATGAGATGTGCAATGACCGGCGATTGAACCTAGAACTTTCAGGTCCCGAGTTGGCTGCCCTGCCCCAACACCATCTCGTCCCCGACATAGCAGGTCTCTCTTGTAAATGAGTCCTCGAGGCTCAATGAGACTAACTAAAGGTATAAATAAAGCTTGAAGGTTAAATACCAAAGTCCACGTTGGCTTCAAACCAGGCTCTGATCAAACATGCTGGATGTATGTGTCGGAAAGTTGTAAAACCTTTGTGTTGTAGTAATAAAACCAGCAGCCATAAAAAGACGATAATACTGTATTTTAGAAAATGTTTACTGAATTTGGCTGAAAGAGAAAAGTGTTTAGTTTTTGTTTAAGTAGTGAATATTCTGTGGACGGCCGTGGCAGTAGGCTGTTGTTTCTTCCAGCTCCAAATCACTGTTGGCTGCTGACGTGTCCTTGGTTTGACAGTGGAAAAGCTGAGGGCAGTTGACGCATTGATCGGGAGGTTTGGACGGACACTGAACAAACCAAAGCTGCCACACTCAAGGTCAAAGCTGGAGACCACAACAAACAAACAGTACAGCACTTTAACTTAAATACCCGTTCACATTTAAGCCCACACACATGCAAACACCAACCTCCCATATTTTAAACCAAGACGCTTCTAAAATATAAAATAAAATACAGCTATAAAAAAATCCAGCAGAGCGCAAAACACATCCCAGTTTATTTATTTCAACTGTTTGTATGAACTATATGTTATTTAACTGTTGGATAATTGTCTTTTTTGAAAGTGACTGCATCAGGTCTTTCAAGAATGATTTTAAACAAACGTGTCCCATATTTATCATACATCTAACTTTATTACAATCCTTACTTTGAAAGGCATCTGCTCAGCTTGTAACACTTGGCAGATTTTATTGGTCCCTGAATGTCAGAAACTAATGCACACAATGGCTGAGTGTTCACGGCTCTCCTTTTACTCCAAGTGAGGGTCAATGCTGCTGCTCCAGGCAGCATCCTTAACTAAATTAGCAAATTCAATCTTCCAAAACAAGATCATGTGTGCTTCAAAATTGGCTTAGTCCACACTTTTAGCATAATTGCCAATTGAGTTATATTAATTGGAAGTTTCTGTACTTAAAGCAATGTTTCTTAAATAAAACACTAAGCAAATGGGGGAAAAAATCCTAATTAGGGATAAAACATGTCAGGTTTAGCAAAGTGCTTTTTTTATTTGTTTGTTTGTTTGTTTGTTTGTTTGTTTGTTTGTTTTTCTGTTTGACATTTGAAGCTTAGAAACTACATATCAAAATCTATTTTACAATACATAAAAAAGCCTGTACAATGTTTTAGGCTTAAGAAGAGTAAAGCTGAAGAAAATATCACTACAATGTTTGCAGGTTCAGGAAAATTACTGTCAAAATCTGTTTTATGTTTTGTTTTGTTTTTTGTGTGGTTGTGGGGTGCTTTGTTACAGTTTTGTGTTTTCTGGTCAGAGTTCGTATCTGTTTCTTGGGTTCATTGCTTTGTGAGCTTGTGTTCAGTTTTTCTGTGCCATCAGCCACATCTCCATCAGTCAGAACGTTCCCAGCCCACCTGCCACGCCCGTCTACACCTGCTCCCTGTTGCACCTGTCACCACTGTCGCCACTTCTCGCCTCGGTTTGACTGAAATGTGAAACACTCTGCTTAAATATTGTTTGACAATAATTTTCTTTATTATAAATGCCTTTTTTTACCAACTTTCTGAAGTTCAAAAAGTGAAAAGGTTGAACTAAATTACCCCATTCTTTTTTAATCAGTCTTTTTTGTTGAGTTTTTGTTTCTTGAACACAAAAAAAAAAAAGCAAATAAAGAAACTAAGAAAAAAAAAACATAGATCAAAATCCCTTCCAACTCCTCCCACACCAGATCAGTCAAACATACATCAATGTCTTCAGCAGGCATTGACATGTTTTACACATACAACACAAAAGGCTGCCAAGTGTCCCAAAATGTTTTTACAGAACCTTTCAGGATTTTTCTTTCTTTTTTTTTTTTTTCCTTTTTCCCCCCAGAGGAATATAATAAATCACTTCTCTTATCCAATATACATATGCCGGAAGGTGGGGGTGGGAGAGATCCTTCAATATTCACAAAATACGTAAGTCTCCTGGCCAAAAGTATTCATATTCCTCTCATACTTGCTGAAGGACATATCCACAGGGACCACCCCCAACAGTGAGATGGTGATGGGTGTACAGTTTTTCCACATATCCCAGAGAAAGTGTCAAAAATAGATTGCCAAAAAAGTCTGCAGTTTGAGACAGGACCAGAATGTATGCAAGAGTGTAGCTGGAGTTTGTTTACAACAATTACATGCAGGGTCCAGGTCAGCTTTGATCTTGGACAACTTGTCTTTGGACCAGTGCACCACCTTGAATTGAAGTACATCATGTCTCCGGCAGATTGACGATGAGTACTAATTTACTTTTCTAAGTATGTGAATGTTCCTGTAAAGTGCCCTGAGACAACTTTGCTCTGATTTGACACTATATAAATAAACTGAATCGAAATTGAATTGAGTAAATGTTCTTCATAATCCTTCTCCAGATTGAGTCTGATATGGATTTCTACAAGTCCATTTTCCATTTGTGTTTAAGGGAGTCCAAACTGGTGTCACTGTATGAACTGAGCAGTGTATACATCTTGCTGAGGGTCCCCTTAGTGCCAGACCTGCACTACAATATCTTAACCACAAAAAGTTTAGATGGTACAAATGAAAACAGAGTTAGATCTCACAAAATGTCTCATATGTAAATATATAAAAAACTGTGATGTGGATATTAAATGTCTGTACCAGCTATTAAAAAGAGGCACATCTACAGTGAACGAACTCCCCTCAAGACCCAGGTGTCAAAAGCTGTATCAGCTACTGAGGGAGTAAACATATGATTATTTGACACAAGTGCCACAAACAGTAACTCTGTAGAGATAAATGCCCTCCTGAACTGATTCCAAATCTTAAACGCCCAGATCACAATTGGGTTAGAAGTGTTGATTGATATTGACTGTTTCAAAGGCAGCTGAGAGCAGAGTAATGCAGAAAGAGAGTTGGATCTAAATGAGGCCCTTTCCAAGGCCACTCAACTGGGAGAAGGATCCTTACCCAACCAGAATAGAAGAACTCTGATATTAACTGCCCAGTAAAAGTGAATTAAATTAGGAATTGACATGCCTCCAAGTCTGCGGAGCAGATGTAAGACTCTCTTGGCAATCTGTGGATGCTTTTTATTCCAAATAAAGGCTGATATCTGGCTGGTCAGATTGGAGAAGAAAGATTTAGTATGAACATTTGGCAGGCTCTGAAACAAACACAGAAATTTAGGTAGAATATTCATTTTGACAGAGTTTATTCTACACCCCAGGGTGTGAGGTAGGGTTTGCCATCCAGCAATTTCTTGCTTAAGATTCTAAATTACCCATTCTGACACACTGACTGAACCATTGTTATCATTCTTTTTTAGCGTGTGTTCAATAACTGTGAGCAAATACATTCCATACTACCTGCTGATGGTGGAACACAGCAAGGTAACAAAAGAAAAAAAATATTCATTAATAATGTTTAATGAATTTAAAATGCTTCAAGAGCAGCACTGACCTTAAGAGTGATTAATTCAAGAATAATGCTAAGTGCAGTCAATTTACAAGTCAGACGTTAAACATGGAAGTGTCCCATGTGACGAAGGTGAGACACAGTAAGTTTCTTTCAGCTGTTCCCTTCTTCAGGGGTCACCACAGTGAGCAAACCTGCATAAAAGCTTTTGCAAATTGTTTTATGCTGGTTGCCCTTCCTGACACAACATGGGCTCGAACCCGCAACCTCATGCTGTGGCAATGACCACCAAACTACTGCAGCCCCAAGGCAAAACCGAGTAGTGCGAACAATAATAACCTTTATAGTCACTGCCCAACTGCACAGCCAGAGGGCATGGCATCAAAACTGCTGCAAGTTATCCATTCATTATCCAATTCTACCCAGTCCGCAGGGGGCAGAGTGCACAATGTGACTGAAGAGATGGATAATTTACTTCAATGTCAAGAGATGCACATTGCACTGCTTTTCATCCATGACGAAACACATGAGTGTGCATGCATGTGGTGGAAACACATACGAGTGCAACTTTGGCTCTGAAATTGCAGAGGTGTGTATTTTGTGTCTCATTGGGCTGAGGTGTCATTAACTTAATAACTCTACAGGGGAAGTAATGTTTCTGCTACATTACAGCATTATTCTTCTGGTCTTGGAAATACTGTAGTTTGGAAAATACACGTGAGACCAAATGCAACACAATTATGTTCCAGAGAGGGTAACATATCTTAATATTTGTAGCCTTAGTATCTGTGGACATAATATGATTGGGCCTGCAGTCTGGGAGAATGCAGTCATATGTGAACTGTAATCATGCAGTGTCAGTCATGTGCCTGAAGCTTTCAGTCAGGAATCAATCAGCCCTGAGCAGCTTACAGGCACATCAACACTTCTGCAGGTAGACAGGATGACTGGGTGACTGGCAGCTCATTCTGTCTGTCAGCAGAGAGCAGAGGAGAACTCCAACACTTGCTGTGCTGGAAAAATGCCCCATAAGAGCCTATATGAGTTTTCAGAACGAGTCCTCATTTATCAAGTATCATACCTTGCAAACTCCAAAGAGGTTCATCTCCAAGCCAAACAATTGTCATTTAGTGTGCAGGGGATATAAATGATGAGCAGACAATGTTTGAAAAGGCATGGAAGAGATCATCACAAATTCTTATTGGGGTGTGTAAAGGAAATGATGGGGTTTAAGTGTCCGTGCCGTTGGTCAGCGGTTGATCGGTTTCACCTTTTCTCATTTTCAGACTGATGCAATGATTTGAAACCATCACTGTGGATCACTCCACGTGAGCTGAATACTATATTTCATGAACAGAACGCTAACGAATGGGATCTGCTCCTCTGTCTGCAGAGAAGTCTTTCAAAAAACCGGTGCCTCAGATGAGCCATGAATCAGGGTAAAATTATACTTTGATAGTTGAATGTGCCCCTTGGGTTTACGCAGCAATTAAAAGACCAATTAAATGCCCATTCTCTAAGTTCTTGGGTAATGGTGCTAAATAATGTGTGCTGTTGGAGCTGCTGGGATTTCAGATGTCTTTTAGCTGAACTTGTGCTGACATGCTTCATAAACCTTTAACTGCCATTTTACAGAGCTGTAACAAGTCACACAGAAACACACAGGGTGTCCTCAACAACCCTTTAAAATCAACGTAAAAACAGCTTTGTGAGTTACAAGCAGAGATGCAGAGTGTGTAGGAATAAAACGGGGAACAAAATGTAGAAAGACGAAACAACAGTCTGCCACAGAATATGCACCACTAATGATGAAACTCATGTATGGAGGTTTTCTGCAGCGCATACATTTATGCTAAAATGTGCAAAAGACCTAGCTGCTGTTCGGCGTATTGTTTTTGTTCTACTAGTATTTAGTGTATTTTTTGTTAACATTCCTTAGTTCATATCTTAGATCTTATTACTGTGTTTATCTTTTACATTGTATACTTTTGTTGGATGTTGGGACACAGTGTATGCAATTTTGTTCCACCACATGTGGTGCAAGAACCCTGAATCCTTGAATAATGCCTACAATTTATTATTATGTATGTAAATAAACACTTTTCAATTTTTTGTTAGTTTGGCAGAAGATGCAAACGTTTACATGCATTATTTCAGATTTCTGCAAAAATCCTACCATAAATCAAAGAATAAAGCAAATTTTTGATCCATAAATTATATACTGTGCATGTAAAACTTCTTAAATTGAGCCTTTATTGCATGTTGTTAGCTCTTCTAGCCAAAAGTGTTAATCTGCCAACTCAACACTGACTTAGGAGGTCATACTAACAAGATGAAAATTTAAAGTTTAAATGTTTGACAACACACAGCTGCTCCTGTCTGTGTTGAATTGTTCATAAATTCAAATTTGGACAACGTTTCAAAATTATATTCAAAGTTTTCAAACTTACTGCAGCTTAATACAGTATTTGCATAAAAACGGCAGCATTTATATTTTTGTTCTGCTAGACTCTCACATTCGTGGACAGTTTGTGTCTTTGGCAGTAGAAAAACAAAATAACATTTTCTTGGGAGACTAACGTTAACAGTAATGTTTAGCTGAGAAAAGAGCAACAAATTGAACAAACAGTGTCATATAAAAATGTAGAGGTTTGGTAATGTAGATATGTTTTTCATACCAGTACATTTTTTTGAGAAAGAGTTGTTTTATAGGCCACAGCAAACAACTGACACTCTTTAAGAGCCTGGACAAAGACTTGGGCCACTTCTCCACACGCTGCTCTGACGTCACAGCTGAAGTATCAGACAGAACATCAACATTAAAATTACCAGACTAACCATGAAAGACTAAGCGTGGGTTCACGTAGATCTTTTTTTCTTCTTGACAGATGGACTTTGTTTTTGATTTAAATTAAATTTCAGTTGATGTACAATCAGAATCTTTAATACAAAAAGAAACACAGGATCAACGCCCAGAATCTATTGTGCTTTAAAGATTACATCAAAGATTTTGCTAATTGAGGGACTGGCATTCAACAAAGACTAAGATATATTTTTTATTCCATTGAAGTTTTAATTTAGTTGCCAATCATTGCCACTAATTGATTTGTTCTGAAAGTGTCTAGAAAACTTTGTATCTCTAATCTGTTAAAAAAAAAAAAAAAAAAAAAAACGTTATCACATTGGTTGTGCACG
>JARVLU010000103.1:4551433-4562189 GCA_031762415.1 Simpsonichthys santanae | reverse complement strand
CTATGTTGGTTAGCTGCGTTTGAACACCACAGTTTGTGCATCGACTGAAAATCGTTCCTAAAAACATAAATATATTTATACTGTGTTTGTATTTTTGTCAAGGTGTTGGCAGTCGGTAGCTCCAAAGACATTTTTGAAAGGTTTTCACTTCAAATTGCACCCCTCGCTATGTTGCTCTTTAATGACGGCCACTGCTCGGGGTACAGGTCCAACAAGACCGCCAGTGGAAAATTCAAGTGGCTGATTAGCCGGTGGTCATTTTGAGTCAGGAAATCTTCCTGGTCTCTAAATGCACATTGTGCAGTGGTTGCAATAATAATAATCCTTCAATAATACTGTCACCAAAGAATAGATAAATGTAGAAGCATGTGTTGTGGAGTTGGTGTGAAGGTGTGATGTCATTATTTATACGTCTGAAGCACGGTGAGGAAAAGAAACAGTTCAACATTTTTGGGTGTACACGTTCTTTGTGCATGAGGCCTCATGTCCAGAGCACTGTGATAATGTTCTGTTTTGTTCATTTATCATTTTTTTTAATTATGATTTTACATTGTTAACCCAAGTTCAAAGCCTTTTGAATCCCAACAACAGTAAAACATTATTTACATGACGTTTGACGCATTCAGCTTTTTTCACTTCACTGTGCAAAGTTCACTTTAGTACCTGCAACCAATCATCTTGTATTTCAGTGGTGGCAACAGAGCTATCCCACCTCACCATTCTCAGAGCTCATTCATGCAGTTTGCAAATTCCAGAGGGCCAGACAGCCGTCACCATGGCAACGCAGCCTCCTCATGTGGGTACCAGGACAGATAGAGAAACACGGGGGGAGAATCAAATTACCCTTGCTAAAAACTGCCACCAATTACACTGGTTGCTGCCAAGCTGCAAAAATCACGCACCAGCACCACCAGCATCATCATCATTGTCATCATCATCAACATTATGAGGGAAGACAGAACAAAAAATTAGCTGCTTTACACTTAGACGGGTTTTTTTTTTACGTTCCATCCATACTGTGTGTGTGTATGTGTGTGTGCGTGTGTGTGTTAGCCAGATTTTGACTGTTTATTTGTATACACGTGTCTGCCGATGATGAGAGCTAATTAATGTGAGAGGTTACTCTGGAACTTCTGAACTGAACAAAAGACATTGATTGCTGTGATTGCTGTAATCAAGGATCTCTCTGGCACCTTGGAGTGAAGCAACACAAACATGGGAAAAGTAAACCAGGGGAAGACAAGAGGTCCTCAGTAGAAAAAGAGAAATCATCCCTCCTCTCGACGGGTGTCAGAGAAAGGCGGCTAACGAGGGAGGCAGCGTAGTCCGCAGCCGAGACGGTGGCATCTCATGAAAGACCTGCAGTTAAGCCTCTCAGCTGCCTCTGCAGCCTCGTGGCGTTTAGCAGGAGGCAGATAAAACAAAGAAAAACTTCAAACGGCGTGGCTCGAAAATAACAGCTAATGGAACAAGGCTGTGAAATGCCATGGTGATAATTATCCAGACTGGAGAGCTGGATCACACACACCCTGAGCAGAATAGGTTTGTTTTAGACAGAGTGGCTGAACAGTCCAGCCTCAGTGCCGCTGCTCCCCAGAGAATGAGTCCAGCGTTTGCCTGTGCATAGTATATCACATACGCACTGGAAATGTTGTTTTCATGTCTTCCACCTGCCCTTCCTTGTAATTTCAAAGGCAGCGTTTATAAAAATATGAAAATTTGCTCCATCTACCTGACTATTATTACTACAATTTTCTTTGTACATTCTGCATATCTGCTCATGATTTTTTTATATGGCTCTGAAATTACAACTTCCATGGGTAAGTGTAGGTATAGAGTATAAATTCAGTCCGATTTCTCTCATTGGCTGGATTTAAAATCACAGAAACAATTCTTGGCAAAGCAGAGAGGCAGCTCTGCCAGCAGCAGTGTGTTATTTCCTTCCTTCTGTTTGGAGCGCAATGTTTTTTTGTATTTATTTCTGCTCAGACTTCCCCAAAGATTAAATGTTAATATTAGTTTTTGTTGCACAAAGTCATTTTTACCTGTTCCTGTGATAAATAAAGGCACGTGCCAGTGCCAGAAAACAAGATTTTATTGAATAAATACCGACCTCTGCCCAAAGTTTTGGTGTTAATATCTGAATGTCCCGTGTGCAGCTGCTGGTGAAGGTGACGGACGTTCCAGACCTTTCTGCTGGAATAACCTGCTCCTTTGGCAACTTGACGGAGGTTGAAGGTCAAGTAAACGGCAACCAAATCCTCTGCGTGTCTCCGGCTGCAAAGGATGTCCCCATCATCCCCACTGACCAAGGTAGCTACACTGTGTCTTTTCTTTGTAGTAAACTGGAGCTACTTGCTTCTCTGTCTCAAAGAAAAGGGAGATGGCACTTGCTGATGTCTCTGGTATTTCCCAGCTCATAGTTATAATTCCAATCTGGAAAATTTAGAGCTCAACTGAGCATCTCTAACTCGTTGTTGAACCAGTGACAGCCCACAGCAGCTGCAGATGTGAAGAGGCATCTAAACATCACATTTTCACCCTTGTCTACCCAAATTCCTTCCTCCATTTTTTTTTCTATATCTGAAATAACCCATCAGGGTCTGTGGAAAAATGAACTGTCTGAATGTACACGGACCCATCAGCTGTGATAAAATTCTGTTTGTTATGATCATGACAGTTACACTTCACCAGTTGCACAACTTTTGCAAGAGTCCAGTTTCTCCCTGTTTTCCATTTGTTTTTCACCGACTTCACCATTGATCTGCTCTCACACACACATCCTTACTGATCCAATTCTCCTGTTTAAACCAGTAGCTGTCGGTCGAACAGGCTCCCGCGGATTCAGGGTGAGCAGTTTTGTTGTGAAGTGTGCTACAAACAGGACCGGGCTGCATTAGACCTGATGGAGGGTCAGACAGAGGCCTGCTGACCCGTGGAGCTCCACGTCACTTTGGTTAGATGTGGCTGGTGGGGGACGCGCAGACATCGAGGTTCAAGCAGCGTTCAAATGAACGTGGATGTTGGAGAAGTTGGGCTAATGGATGTGTCCGTAAATATCACCAACACTTTGGCTGTTTCTGCCTTTACTTTGATAAATACTTGTTTTCACTGAAGTTCCAAATATTAAATGGACAATTTATTCCAAACCCCCAAAAATGAACTATGCTAATTCTTTCTATTCTACTTGTGTGAATCTTTCAAACTTTCTGGTAACAAGCTAAATGATTGAAATAGACATTTCCATTAGCTTTGAGCTGTTATTTGTGGGCAGCATGTATCTGATTATCATCTGCCATTTGACTTCTAATGTCTCCTTTTCTCAAGCTAAGATGTCTGCACGGAGACAAACTGAACACTGAATAATATATCATGCACAGTGTGTGGAAACCAGTGTGTGTTTTAGATGGTTTGGTAATCCCGCCTTGAGTAAATGACAGCCCTGTTTGCTTCGAGCTCACAGAGGGTGGAGCATCAGGCGCTAATATAAATGTTCTCCCTCAGGTAAATGTCAGCCAATCCTCACGCTAAGCCTTTCCCCATCATCCACATCTATTCATTCATTCTATTCATCAGCTGTTTGCTCCTCCATCTATTCCCACGAGGCCACTTCCCGCTGACCTCCCTTCTTCTGGCTCTTTAGCAAGTCTTTCTTGACAATAATAATTGTGCATAGATGGCGCTCTGAGAAAAAAATTAGACGAAAGGAAATAAGCAAAGACTGAAACAATAAGGTGTAAAATAATGCCCAAAAATAATAATAACAGCAGAAATTGAAATAAACTTATATGGTGGAAGGAGGGGTCAGAATAACTCTCAGTGAACACTGAATGATGAAAAAACCATCACCCTGTCCCACTAAGATAAATTCTGCTGTAGACGTTCTGTGCAGACAAAGAGAGTACCTTCATGTCTGTTCCTGGAAGATCAGCAGAAACTCTGTCCTGCTAGTTCAACTAGTAAGAAGAAAACCTCAATTTCCAAAAGGATGAGCAGAACAGAGAGCGCCCCATTGTCTGATTAAAAACCAATTCACTTCAATTCAGTTTATTTATTTAACACCAAGTAGTCACAACAGAAGTTGTCTCAGGGCACTGAACAGAAACATTCATATATTGTACATAAAAAAAGTTAATTAGTAAAGTTCTCTATCTAAGGAAGCAGCAGATTGTGTTGAATATTCACTTGGTCACAGTCTCTCATCCTGAGCAAGCACAAAGGAGACAGTGGAAAGGAAAAACTCCCTTTTAGCAGGAAGAAACCTCCATCAGTACCAGACTCAGGACGAGCGACCATCTGCTTCAACCGGCTGGTTGAGAGGAACAGGAAGGAGAAACAAACAAACAGTCAGGTCCAGATGTACTGTCTATAGGAAGAAAGACAAAAATTAGATATTGATAGAAATAATTACAAACACAAACATGTTGAGTAAAGTAAGTAAAGAGAGCAGCAGAGAGAGGACATGTGGTCAGTTTGTCTTCCAGCAGTCTAAGCCTATAGCTACTAAGGGACAGCTCAGGAAACCCAAACCAAACCTAACTATAGGATTTATCAAAAAGGAAAGTCTTGATCCCAGTCTTCAAACTGGACAATGTATCAGCCTCACGGACAGAAACTGGGAGTTGATTCCACAAGAGAGGAGCCTGAGAACTGGAAGCTCTGCCTCCCATTCTGCTTTGGAAACTCTAGGAACCACAAGTAAACCTGCAGTCTGAGAGTGAAGTGCTCTGCAGGTGCAACAACTACTTTTACTTCATGAAGGAATGCACATCACCCAGCGTTTTGCATGCCAAAGTTTTGTCAGCTTGTAATATGTGATGGGGAGGACTTTCAGCTGCCACGCCAAATTTTGGCTCGGTGTCTGTAAAACTGGCCGAATTATACCCAGTTTGTTGTTTGCAAAGATTGGTTAGGTGTGGCAGCCATCTTGAACCAGGTTCACTCCAACAGTCATTCAGTTGTAAATGTATAACCAATGATTCAGTAATCAGTATTTTGGTTCATGAGATATTTTGCTAACAGAAAGGCAAGCACATACACTTAGACACACAGCCAGCCAGTTGCATTAACACATTTCATGATGTAATATATTAATTATTCTCTACTTAATTACAAAACTAGCTGCAGTCCCAAATCCAAAGTATGTGGATACTTTTTGAATCTTATAACGTAAAGATTCCTGTTTCTAAATAATATATTGAAATAAGAACATGAATCCTGTTGATTTGGGTTGTCCTTTTCTTAAAGCAGACTTGTAGGAGCATGGAGCTCATAAGACGAGCACTTGTTTCTTCAAGTCTGCAGAGCTAATAGAAAAGCTGAGATGTTTCACATGTTTGAACTCTTTGTGTAGGACTGAACAAGAAGATTGAATAAAGTGACCTAGATTCTGCACAGGAGCCTTCTGTAGGCGCTCGCTCGTCCTTTCTTTACATCTATCAGTCACAGAGTTAGCATGCATCTGATAAAGGTTTTCTTTTGCCTCTTTGGCTGTCAGCGTGCATCCTTACGTTGCTTTCTCTCCTCCTATGTCTTCGCTCTGTTCCTCTCCTGCGCTGAACGCGCTCTCGCTCTGCCCGAGACACTGTTGACAGAGGTGAGAAGAGTCTAGTGCTGTGTATAATTCCAAAATGCTTCCTGTAATTAAAAGGCATCTTGACACTAATTAGCTCTAGCTGTTGATAATTCAGCCGGCTCAAATTGTTTTGTGGTTCCTTTTATTTAATTAACTGAATGGACTGATGATGAGGCCGCTGCTTGATTTTACTTGTTTTTTTTTAGCTGATGCTGGATTAAACAGAGAGATCTGTGTTTCTGCTGTTACACAGCTTTTTCACAGATTTATCGCCTGCCGCTGTGGTGACGATGGGGGTAAGAATGTTTTTGCCCAGATGTGTGTGTGTTTGTGTGTGTGTGTTTGTGTGTACCAGTGGAAGGATTTCAATTAAAATCTTATAAATTAATATTGGATGTACAAGTAGTTTCTCGCTAATTTGCGGTTCGTTCTTCACGGGCTCACCCTAAGGAGGTTTTGCAAAATAAGATTGGACATGACACACAGTTGGCTGATTGATGATGAGCTGCACAATCGGCATGGATTTTTATTTTAAGTAAATTATTTTAATACCCTGATGCATGCTCAATAATCCAGGTAGAAAAATCTAAAAAAGCTAAGTCTGGTCCTCTGGACATTCAAAAAACAAACCAAAACAAAAAAGTAGAAATGTTTCATCTTTCGTACGAAAGACTTCCTCAGTCTGACTCGTCTCGTGACAACTGGAGGACTGGGATCATCCCCCAGCACCTTCAGCTGTCTGTCTGTGGAGACAGGTTCGGCAGACTGTTGGGAGGAGTGACCATCGCTCAGGGAGGAATTCTGCCTGGCATTCGGACAGGCCTGTTGCACAGGAAGACTGAGATGCCTGCAAGATCTGATGGCAAACTGGATCTGGGTGGTCAGATCGGTGGCTAGATTCTTCGGATTCACTGCAGGAGACCCTTCCTGTCCACAGCAGCATCTATAACAACTTGAATTAAAACAGGATGATGAGCTACAGCAACACTTAATTTCCCTTTGGGATTAATAAAGTTTTTATAATCGAATTAAACCATAAAATAATGCTATCCCAGGACTTACAGCTCAGTAAAGCTCCACCCCCTGACAGCCCAACCCATCTGTTCTCTGACTGGATTGTTAAATTTGTGACTGACACAGCATTGACCACTCAACTGAGAGGAAGAAAAATCTAGTCAAAATTCACTTGTGCAGTTTCACACATAGTTTTTGGCTTTGTATCTGTAAATAGATCTTCACAAAAAAGATTTGCTAATTGAGTAATTATTTTTTCCATCCATCCATCCATTATAAGTAAGATGGCACCCCTGTACATGGCTTGCAATCCACCACTGCTGACGGCGTTTGGATTATTTGTGTTTTGTTCATTTTTCATCTGGGACATAAACTCTCTTCTGGTATATGATCAACAGCAGCTTCTGGATCTTTGATTTTCTGCTGCCGATGTTGCTTATTTGGATCAATATAAGTGTAACGCTGCACCAAGCCCCCCCTTCCCCGCTGCTGGCAGACGTGCCTGTTTACCTACGCTGCACCCCTCACCTGCCTTCCCGGAGATATCGCTCCAGACACCGGGGAAAATGTGCTGGCTGGCTGAAGAAGTTTAAAGCCCTGCGTGCAGCATCTTCCTCTCCAGCTGGTGGTCATGGTTTCCATCGCAAACTTCCCGCACACCCGGACCAGGTAAACAATGGGAGTTGTCGGCCGGTAAGGCTCACTGCTCGACCCAGAGGAGCTGTTATCGTAAATCTACGGCCGCTGGTGCGCGCTCATTCCACCGCTGCTGGTCCACCTTAATAATATCAGGATGTGTGTGGTCAACGCAATATCTGTTACCAACAAAACTTTTATCCTCAGGTATTACTTCCAAGAGCCCGATTTGGACTTTTTCTTTGTCACAGAATCTTGGATGTCGCCAGGTGAGTGCAGTGCCTTGTGTTCTCTTCAACCATGCACCATGGAGCTAAGAAAAATAAACCAGAGATCCAACCAGCAGAAGAATCATGTGCTGGGAAATGGTGGCTGGAACTTCTAGGATGGCAGCAGACACTGGGGGTGAAGATGTCAGAGAAACAACACTGAGAGATCTGACTGGGATTTTGCAAGCTTTCATAGGACAACAGGAAGCACGGGAGGTAAAGTTGAACCAGGAACGTGAAAAACAAGAACAACATTTTAAAGCTTTAAAACCAGTTTCAGCTTCTACAAATGGAAGTGCAGGCCCGCACAGCTCCGTTCCCTGAGTCTTCTTCAACTAATCCAGATCCCCAGGAGGTTGACAATGAAAAGGATCAGCAGGCCCAGGGTACACCTGCACCAGCCAATATTCCTTCAGGTCAGTCACAATCCTCTCTTGAGCCAAATTTACAGAAATTGACAAGTGAAGATGATATTGAACATTTCCTTGTACATTGGAGAGAACTGCAGCTGCCTGTAGATGGCCAAAAGCAGACTGGGGTTTCCGCCTCATTCCCCTTCTAACTGGTAAAGCAAGGAGTGCCTATGTTCATATGGATGTTGATGAAACACTGGAATATGATCCTGTAAAAGCAGCCATATTGAAGAAATATAACATTAATCCTGAGACTTATAGACAAAGGTTTCACTCCCTGTATGTTCACCCTGATGAGAGCCCCAAAGAACTTTATGTGAGGCTGAAGGAGCTGTATGGGAAATGGATTCCACCCAGAAGTAAAACAATGCAAGAAATTGGTGAAATATTAATCATGGAACAGTATTTAAGAATGTTGTCCCCTGAGCTCCAGGTGTGGATAAAAGAGCATGATCCAAAATCAGCTGCAGAAGCCTCCACCCTTGCTGATGTGTTTGTGGCTGCTCGGAGGAAGGGCCAGTCATGGAGCTATTCTTCCTTTAAAGAAAAGGACACCCACAGGCCAGCACCATTTCAGCACCACCAGAGTTCAGCAAAGGGCTTGAGTAAATTTTCAACAAGAAATGAACCGCCTGCAAATACCCATAATAAACCTAATAAAAGAATCCCAGTTTGCTACCTGTGTGGATTGGAAGGGCACACTAAACCTAAGTGTCCACAAAACCTTTTAAAACTGATCCAAATGTGCTTTGTACCATGTCAAGACTCAGACGTAAAACAAGACAAAGAAAAGGGTCTTTGAATGAAACTGACCACAGTAACAATCAATGGGAAAAAAATTCAAAGCATTGATAGATACTGGCAGTACTCAGACCCTGGTTCACAGACAATTTCTGCCAGGAACTATCAGGATTCATACAACGTCGGCCCCCAAATAGCAGACCAAAGAAGTAAGGACACGAGGCAGGATAAAAAGGTAAGTGATCTTTTATTTACAGGTGCAGTATTAAAACTTGAGCAGCTGGAATGGAAGAAGGGGAGACGGTGAGTCATGTATTCTCTTGACAGATATATTTGTAGAGCGAGTTGATTCTTACTTTGTTTTGCAGAAGATGGATGAGAAGGAGAAGAGAGAAGAATCCTGGGTGTTAGCATAATCCAGAGGAGAGGTTTTCGGTGGAGAGAGGAGCAGGTTGACCCAGACCGAATGAAGAATGGAGTTGAAGGTGATGGGACACTGAAAGTCCACAGGAGCGAGATCCAGTGGAGAGAGAGAGGCCCTGGAGAGGACCAGATGAGCCAGGCCGTGGAAGGTCCAAATGGCAGAAGATGTCCCAGCACTGAAGAGGTGGCTGGCAGCTGCTTAAGTAGCAGTCTTCCTCAGAGCGGCAACAGGTGAGTTGAGTTGGTTGATTGGCTGTAGAGGGAAAATGAACAGACAGAAATCCCAGGAATCCCACAGTGCACCCCCCACCCCACTCAAGAATTGGCCCTTGATGATTTAAGTCCTTTTTCAGGGTGGGCTCTGAAAATGGGTTATAAGTCCCGGGTCTAAGATCCGAGCTCTCGGGACCCAGGAACGTTCCTTGGGGCCATAGCCCTCCCAGTCCACCAAGTACTGGACTCCCCGGCCCCTGTGTCTCACGTCCAGGAGACGTCTGACTGTAAAAGCAGGTGCATTGTCAATCAGACGGGGGTGGGAGGGGTGGAGGGAGGTTGGTCTGAGGGTGGAGGTTGCTCGTAGTAACGGGCTTGACGTTCGACACGTGGAAGGTAGGATGGATCTTCATGGAAGGTGGAAGCTGAAGCCTCACCGCCGACCTATTAATTATTGCAGCTATGGGAAAAGGTCCTATGAACCAAGGGGAAAGTTTCCTAGGGGTGTCCTTTATGTTAATGTCCTTAGTGGAGAGCCATACCTTCTGGCCTACTTTGTATGTGGGAGCTTTAGAACGATGCCTGTCTGCGAACCGTTTGTTTTGTTCTTAGGATCTTCCAGAGCTGCTCTGGTCTGTCGCCAAACTCGATGGCAGCACTTCATGTGCAGTTGGACGGAAGGAACGCAAACATCAGCCTCCTGTGAAGGGAAGAGCGGGGGAGAGAAACCCATGGCCACCTCAAATGGTGATTGCCCGGTGGCTGCAGAAGTCTGGGAGTTGTGAGCATACTCAATCCATGGAAGGTGCTGGGACCAAGATGAGGGGTTAGATTCGATAATGCACCTTAGTGTGGTTTCCAGGTATTGGTTGCAGCGTTCCGTTTGTCCATTGGATTGAGGATGGTAGCCCGATGTGAAACTAACGTTGGCCCCCAAGGCTTGACAAAATCCCTTCCATACCTGGGAACGAACTGTGGACCACAGTCTGAAACAATGTCCTGCGGGATGCCATGGAGATGGAAGACATGTTCAGTGATGACCTGGGCAGTCTCAAGAGCAGAGGAAGGTTTAGAAAGGGGAATAAAGTGACCAGACTTTGAAAAGCGGTCGACAATGGTGCAAATGACAGTGTTACCATTAGATATTGGGAGACCTGTGATGAAGTCCAAGGCGATGTGTGACCAAGGACGGTTGGGGATGGAGAGTGGTAGAAGAAGTCTGGCGGGGGTTGATCATTGTGTTTATTTCGGGCGCACGTGGGGCAGGCCGAAATAAACTCACGTCTTTGTGTAATTTTGGCCACCAGAAGGACGCCATGACCAGATGCAGCATGAGTCAGACACCAGGTTGGCATGAGAATTTGGCAGTGTGAAGCTGTAGTGGATATATCTCCATGTCCAATCTTGTCCCAGAAGACCCTCTGAATGGACAGAACTTATAATTCCATTAATTTGAATCCAGGACACAAATT
>JARVLU010000103.1:4165651-4175749 GCA_031762415.1 Simpsonichthys santanae | reverse complement strand
CCATGAACTTAGCAGATGTAAAGCTATTTAATATTTTATTTAATTAATTTATTCATTCATTTAAAAGAGACAAAATACTGAGCTCCGTGGCTTCAGCGGTTTGTTTTTGTTTCAGATGTGTTAATATTAGACTGCCTTGTCAGAGAGTGCCAGGCTTGATCATCCTTCAAAAATGCCTAATCATGTTTTTTAATCAAAAGCTCAGCACATCAAAAAGAAAACATTGAATGAAAAGAGTGCAGAAAGAAGAAAAAAAAATCTTATATCACCCCGTTATTTAAAAGAATATACACTGTATAAAATAACTTTAAACAAACAATCACTTAAATGAATCACTTTAATATTCATTTTAATGCTAGGAATAAAAAAAACATGTTTTGTGTTAGCAGAATTTAATCGTAACTTTGAAACTTATCCAACATTATTAAAACTTACCTCAAGTTGTCTTTTTAGACATGCATGAATATATGTGTACACATTGTACTTGAGAGGAGATTATTACAGCCTCATATAAAATCAATGATGATGCTGTTATCGGAATTGGATCGGTATCGGCTGATATCCAGATTTAAGTATCGAGATCGGATCGGCAGTAAGAAAATGTGGATCGGTGCATCCATATTGTAAATGAGTCTTCGAGGCTCAATGTGACTTATCTGTTTAAATAAAGGTTGAATGAATCGGCTAATGAAGAAGATGGCGGCAGCAGTATTGGCCATGACAAAACTGCAGATGTCTTGTGTCCTGATAGGACAAGGTGTGAAGAAATCTTTTTTAAAATACCACTATCCTATCATTATGGCCTTTTCCCCTTTTTTATCTGTTGGCGCAGCAGGAAAAAATGTGAGTTCAGTTTGTGTCATGTCAGGGGTCTCTGCTTGAACCCTCCCCTCCAAACATTTCCTGCTTCCAGAACTGCTCCTGTGTTATTGTAATGTCTGAGCCCATCCAAAGTACTTCATTGGATCCAAATCCCTCAAATCACAGATGATGTTTCCTCCTCAGGAGAATTACTGAAAATATCATTTACAGATGTGTTAATATTAGACTGCCTTGTCAGAGAGTGCCAGGCTTGATCATCTTTCAAAAATGCCTAATCATGTTTTTAATCACAAGCTCAGCACATTCAGAGCCATTCATGGCCCTCCAGGCCTGAGAGGAGGAACTTACATCTCTTACCAGGAAGTGCACAGACTGACCACAGGAAGTGGAGTGTTTTCATGCTAACCTCCAGGTGGGGGCTTGTTCTTTGACGTGAGGATGACAAACCCGAAGCCCTCGTGGTCTTTGCGCTGCAGGGTGACGTTGAAGCTCTCCGCCCGAGAGGTGTGAGCAGGCGGCGTGGCGTTCGGCGCCTCGAGGCGAGGCGTCTTGGGAGAGCTGTTGACCAGAGCTGATGCTACCTGCTGCTGGCTGCTGTCCTCCTCCTCACCATCATCTGACAACGACATGCAGCACCAGGACACACGTCAGGGTCACACTGAACCAGGTTCAAACATAAAAAACACTTGATATGAATAATGAAGAGTTTGTGATTGTTGATTTGGACGACACCTCTGAATACACAGGAATTAAAGGCATTGTTTGACAAAATCTTTATGGCCTGCTGTGTTGCATGCCAAAGTTTTAGATAAAGAGCTGCTCTAATTTGTTCTCACTTAAAGCACATTTTGAGGAGGACTCTCAGCTACTACCACACCATATGTTAGCTCAATATCTGAAAAAATGACTGAGTTCTACCCATTGTTGTGTTGATAGCACTAATTATCTGTGGGGGGCATCTTGAAATAGGATCAACTTCAAAAGTTAACCAAATGTCGAGTTACATCCACTGATTAGTTTCTGGGAGTTTCACCAAAACCTGAACACTGGTTCATGGGATATTTTGCTAACAGACATACAGTGTGGACCAACAGTTAATGACAAAGTTTTACACAAAGACTTCAAACAATCTATTAGCTTTTGGAATATATGTTAAAAATGACTCTCAGCTTTCACCACATACAATTTTTACTCAGTGTCTGCAAAACTGACCCATTCATTGTCATTTTTATGTTTGCTAAATTCATCTGACTGTGGCGGCCATCTTGATTTATATTCACTCCAAAAGACAGCCAGCTGTAGAAGAACATCTAATGATGACTTTAAGAAAGTTTCATTCAAATTCATCCTGTGGTACATGAGATATTTTGCTAACAGACTCATGAACACACACGGACACACAAATGTTCCAAAACGTTCCCAGTTTAGTTCATGGGGCTGTTCTGTGAATAAGCCCCCAAAACTGCAGCTTTAGCAGAGAAAATATTGTATTTGTCTGACTGACACAAAACATGAACGCACTTTAAAACAAGTTATTCTGACATTTTACCCAAATCTGCTCTCATTGTTTGATTGTTTTGCAGAGTTGGTCTTTTATGAGACTGCTCCAGGGAACCTCTGCGCTGTAAAAAGCATGAGCCCTTCAAGAGTGATGTTTCATTTCTGCAGTTAAGTGTGGAGCGTCTGTGAGGCTGCAGCAGGAGGTTCAACACTTTCACTAACGCTAACGCAGCTGAACAAACAGCCCCTCCTCCTCGTATTAAAACTAATCAATTCTCTTTTTAGAGGAAAAAAAAAATCAGCTTTTCCAAATTTTCTTGGTAGAAAAATATCCTTTTCGTATACAGTTAGTTTTTATGTTGTGTGACTGTTTCTACTGAGATCCATTTTTCTTCTGTACGTTTGATTTTTGACGTTTGTGCAATTTTTACTTTTGAAATATTTACTTTGTAGTTTTTTTCAGCAGGCAGCACGGTGGTGCAGTTGGTAGAGCTGCTGCCTCTCAGCGAGCAGGTTACCCTGATTCAAATCCCAGCTGGGGATCTTTCTGGGTAGAGTTTGCCTGTTCTCTCCGTCAGAGGCGATTCTAGAATCTGCTCCTCAGGGGTGCTTAGCCCCCAGTGGCTCTTGGCTTGTACAATGCGGTGGCCATTGGTGTTAGAAGCATTTGTAATGTAACATCAAAGTACTTGTAACTGGAGACCACTTCCACTGCAGATCCTCCTATTTTATTTTTTTATTTTATTTTATTTTATTGGGGGGCGGGGGTAAGGGGGGTAGGTGTGTTTGCTCCTTCTGAAATCCACAATCATCGCCTTTGTCTTCTTCACATTAATGTGAAGGTTGTTCTCTTTGCACCAGCTCTCCAGGTGTTCCACCTCCTGCCTGTAGCTGGACTCATCATTGTTTGTGATGCGTCCCACCACAGCTGTATCATCTGCAAACTTTACAACATGACAGCCTGGATGGGTAGCTGCACAATCATACGTGAGCAGAGTGAACAGAAGGGGGCTCAACACACAGCCCTGAGGTGAGCCAGTGCTGAGGGTTATAGTGGAGAAGTTGCAAAATCCTTATGATGGTTTCTTTTATTTTAGGGGTGCAGAGTTAAAATTTAGGGGTACTTCAGCACCCCCAAGAGGCTAAAATCGCCCCTGCTCTCTGTGCATGTGTGGGTTTTCTCCAGGTACTCCAGTTTCCTCCTACAGATCAAAAACATGTATGATTGGTAACTCTAAATTGTCCCTAGGTGTGAGAGAGAATGAATGGTTGTCTCTTTTGTCTCTGTGTCCCTGTGATGGACCTGTCCAGGGTGTCCCCTGCCTATCACACAGTGACTGCTGGACATGGGCACCAGTGACCCTGGCGACCCAAAAAGGAAGAAGCAGAAAATGGATGGATGAATAACTTTTTCAGCCAAGTTTTTCTCCTTGAACATGAATGCAGCTCTCGTCACGTCTTTCTAACGCTGAGCTGTTTGCAGCTGTTTACAGCTGCAAACAGCTCATTTCAGCTGTTCTTCTGCTTCAGCTTCTTTCAACTTCTTTCTGCTAATTTCAGCTATTTTCTGCTTTTCACACACTTTTTCTGCTCCAAAAAGTTCAAGACAAAAAAGCAGCTGGACTTTATTTGACCTTTTGGACTTTATTTATTTATTGGAAGACATTTCAAATAGTCCAGTTGTTTTTTGTCTTTAACTTGTCTGAGTTTGCCATGTCCTGGATGACTGAGAGTATTCACCAGCGTACTTTTCTGCTCATTTCTGCCTTGTGATTATTTCAAATAATTTAAACTTTTTATTTTTTCTGCCTCTTTCTGCTCATTTCAGCTCATACTGCTATATTTCTGACATTTTTCTTCTGCCTTCAGCTTTTATTTTCCTGCAAATGTCAGCTGTTCAGATTCAACTCGTTTGGCGATGAAACCTTTTCAGCACGTAGCAGCTTCTTCTGCTTCTTTCAGCAAAGAATCGTTCAGCAATTCACACAGCATTTTCACAGGAAATGACATTTCTCTGGTTTATTCTATTTTTTTCCAAGAAGGAATTGACCCAGAGTAAAATTTAAAGCATTACAGAGTTAATCCCACATCAAAGCCGTTTCCTCCGAGGTCTTCCTCCAGCTCCCTGATCTCAGCCAAACGAGGAGATGAAGAAGCAGCTTTAGGCGCCCTTGGGCGAAGAAGGAGAGCTGAATGAAAGCAGGCCTACCTGAGTGAACCAGCTTCCTGCGGACGGTGAGCATGACCTGGCCGTTCCGGGCGGCGTTGGTCATCAGTTCCAACACCTGTTTGTGGGATTTGCCCTTGACGGGAACGCCGTCTATACAAAGCAGCTCGTCTCCGGCGCGCAGGCGCCCGTCCTTCTCAGCTGCACCCAGTGAGACGATCGCACCGATGTACACCTGTGGGCGCAGGAGGAGGTTAGACTGATCCGAGTCGCGGCAAACAGAGCAAAAACTGCTGAAACTGCTAAACTAACAATCCCACAGAAAACCTGAGTGAGTCTGCTTCAAAAGCTGAAACTCAGTTGATAAAGCTACAAGAAACAGAACATTAGCTAAAAGCTAAAAGTATCAAAACACTAACTAAAACCAGTAAAAGTTTAGGTAAAAGTAGCAAAAGATTAGCCAAAAGCTGAGTATTGAAAAGGCTAACTACAAGTAGCAAAAACAGGCTAAGAGTTAAAGTACTATAAGGGTAGCTAAAAGCTAACAGTATAAAAGAAACAGCTAAATGTTAGACATACTTTAGCTGCGAGCTAAAAGTAGCAAAATATTGGCTAAATGGGTTGAAAGACTAGCTGGAAGCTAAAAGCACCAAAAAAAAAAAAAAAAAAATCTAAAAGCTAAGAGTAGAAAAAGGTTAGCTGAACAGCAGCAAAAATCAGAACAAATATTCAGCTGGTTTCAAAGACATCAATGGTTCTGAGGAAACTAAAGAGACATCACTGGTTTTCTATGGGGAAAATATTTGTAAATAAAGTTTAATTTTATTTAAAAAAAATTGTAAAGTTACAAAAAAATATAATTCATAGCACGGTCTGAAGATGAAATATATTTTGACAGTGTTCACATCATTTAGAAGCAGTCAGATCAGAGGAAAATGAAATAAATAAATAAAATAATAGAATCCAGACAACAAGACACGAGCTGCTCTTTGTTGGTTTATCATCTCAAAGCATGAGATCATCCCAGCAGCTCAGAGCGTCTGACAGCTGCTGGTTCTGTTGGAGGTTCTGCTCGAGGACTTGGGTCACAGCAGCAAACGTGGCTCGTTTCAGCTGGACCCGCTTCTCACCGGCTGATCCGGACCTTCTCCTCCCAGGACTCTGAAGCCAAACCCTGACTCCTGATGTCTTTTGATGAACACGTCCAGGTCCTTGGTGTTCAACGCTGCAAAGAGGAAAGACAGTCATCAAGAATCCATAGGTTTTCTTCAGTGTCAAACAATTCAAATGTTAAACTCCATCACTTAGAAAACAGACACTTTCAGCTCTGCAGAATCAGAGGGAAGAAGATCTTGAACTTGGTTGGGTCAAAAGGAACTGGTTGTAAAAGTTTGTTCAGTGATGATTTTCAGACTGTCTGTTTAAATCTGATCACTGCTCTTCAGCTGTTTTGCCAACAGAACTAATTTAACAGGTGAAACTTTAAATAAAGATCTTGTGCAATCTGTTAACGATCAGAACATGTGTTATGGATCACTGGCAGCTACAAACACAACAAATTTTACCTCAATATCTGTAAAACTGGTCAACATATAGACATTTTGTACATTTTTAAGTTCAATTGGGTATGTCGGCCATCTTGAATCAAATTGACTTCGAATGTTAACCAATAATAGATGTACATCTATTGTTTTCTGAAAGTTTCATTACAATTTACCCAGTGGTTCATGAGTTATTTTGCTAACAGACAGATACAACAGTAAAATCATTATTATTGTCTGCCTGTTGGCAGCAGGTGATGAAAATACTTTTAACAGAGTTATTGTAAGTTATTGTCAGAAGTGATTGGCAGGTGATGCAGCTAATAAAGCTGCTGTCCCTTACGCCTGCTGTCCAGCAATGCTTTGGACTTGAGGTAGAGCTCAGACGCGTCTGGTTTGGGCGAAGACGAGCGCAGGCTGCTGGCAGAAACAGGGAGCGCCTCCTGCTCGCTGAGGGTCTCTGTGCTGTCTGCCATGTCCTGCCGCTGCTGCTGGACGGTGGGCTGGGAGGACGGGTGGGACAGCTGCTGGGAGACAGCGTGAGGAGCCTGCTGGACGGCGGGCTGGGACCCGGCGTGGGACATGGGAGCCGTGCACTTCAGCGCAGGAGCCAGAGGGAGAGGGAAACAGCTGGTTAGTATGTGTGACCTCAGGTGAATGAAACCAAGGCAAACGTTGAACAAGGACGAATCAAAACCAAAAGAAAGAGGGCGACGCCAGAGCGGCCCAGTTATCAGTTTCTACAATAAACCATTTATTTATAAATTCATTCAGCATTTTCACTAAATTCAACGATTCTTTCACACACAGACATGAGAAGTTGTTTAAAAAAACTCAAATATCTTCAGCTGAGTACCAAACTCTGATGATATAACAGTGTCTTCATGAAACCCTTGAGTTTTAGACGAGGCACAGAATCAGAACGTTGACTGTCGTTGAACATTTTAACACAATATCAACATCAGCAACATGTTCATCATGAATAAACAAGTGATGTGTTGTTGTCCTGTCGCTGAGGGGTTTGAACAGTCGATGTCTGAGGGTTTTCAAGATGAGTGTTTTTCTGGACTGGAGCTGAACGGGGACCGTTAGTAAACATGAATGTTGTTCATGCAAGCTGTTCAAGAGGGAGGGAGTTACACTGTGGAGAACAGAGGTTGTTTACTTATTTATTTATTGTTTTTAACTTGTCTGAGGCAGAGCAGAGTGATGGATTCTGGTGAAGAGAGGGAGCAATTATATCCACCACCAGGTACAACAGCGGAGCCAGGGGGTGGCCAATGGTGGCCTTGGCCACCATAGATTAATCTTCGACCACCCCATCATTTGATGAAACAATACGTTTAAGAAATATAAAAACCAGAAAGCATAGATTTCTCCACACTACAACAGGGGACAACTAACCACGAGCAAAAGCTGCTGCTGCTCAGTAGAGTCACCATGGTAACCACACGTTCCTCACTCCCTGATAGCAGTCGTAAAAAAATCCGGCAAGTTGACCATTTTGTGGAAAAATCTTCACATCTGTGTTGTTTTGTAAGAAAATGTTAACTATATGTAAATAGTAGTTCAGTCAGGTAAAGTCGAAGTTTCTGTGACTCCTCTTTAACTGATATTCCAGCAGTGAAGTACCTGAGCTGTAGAGGTCCAAACAGGACCAGTCTTTCTCACTGGTTTGGCCTAAAACCCATTTGATGTATAGAGAAACTCTAAAGTTGTTTTTGGTGCACAGTTCATCCATGCCATGTGATGTACTGCTACCAACATTCATAGATTACTGTTCCTGACTGAGCTGCATGGTTTGATGTCAGTTTTTGTGTGGGCCTTTTCTAAAGCAGCAAGAGGAGCACATCAAAAATTGTGATGGAGAAGGAAGAATAACAGGCGAGTACTAATGAGCGTGCTTCACCGACACCCTTAATAAATATTCTGTCTTAGTGATTCGTGTCTACAGCGGCAAGGATGCAGTAAAAATTTCAGATGGATTTACTTTGCATGATAAAAGATCTTTAAAATAGCCTGTCCACAGCTGAAGAACATGGTGTTTGAGCAACCAAACAGTAGGAGTAGTCCTGTCTGGACCTCTGCTCCTCCTGGTTTCAAAAAGTGCAGCATGGAGGAACAGTTCAGGGACAAATTGTTGAACATAATGTATCATCTTACACACCCAAATACAGAGGGATGTCAAGTTGCTGTTTGCACAGAGCCGGTGTATTTACCCAAACGCAGCTCCAGAAAAAAAGGCACCGCCTAATGTGGGCTTCCTGCATAATGCAGCGAACAGCAGCTTCACCGAACATCGGTGACAGAAGTAAAGCCGTTCCCAGTTTAATAACCCAGCAGCACATTTGTCATCGTTTTCATTAAACCACACGTTCACACACAGCAACGAAGAAACACAAAAGTTGAACTTACAGGTTTTAGTGATTTCACAGGAGATGTCTGACCTGTCAACAGAGAAGCGAAAGCAAAGGTTAAATCTGTAAGAACCAAGAACAGGTTTTCTTTAGATCCGCTGCTCTTTAGTGCTGCTGTAGTTTCACAGAAGATCCTCTCTGTTAGGAAAACTGTACGTTTCCCTTTTCTGTGTCATTTAGTAAAGTTTGAAAGGGAATTTTCTAAAACCTCGCCCAACTGTGCTCCCTCCTGTCAGTGTAGGAGCCCAGTTTAGAATGGGGCTCAGATTCACCAGCAGGGGGCAGTAAGTCCAAGTATTGTCCATGTTCTCACAGTATTTGCAGGCTGAGGACTGTGCAGACCTTCAGTCTTGGGAAATGAAGCACCTGTATGTAGAACTGTCATTCCACAGCTGATATGATAAAACGATCAAAGTTTAAGGATTTAGTTTGATTCTTTGTTATTCCTGTCTGAACTCTTTGTGTTTCTCTGAGGTGGGGATGCCTGAAAAGCTCAAGTTTCATTTTGAACCTGGTTTTTCTTCTGCAGACTGAAGCCATGACAAGAATAAATTAACTGCCTGCAATCAGTGGCACATCATCCGTTGCTTCTTATGCCAGGGTTTTGCACAAAGATCATCTCAGGCTGAGAAATGACATCATTGTAATTCTTTTGTTTGCAAATAACATGATCTTCTGCAATATGGTGCGTGATCTGGAAGCACTTGGTGCATGTTGTGAATGACTGTCAGCCACTACTGCACCAGACTTTGTCTCAGTAACTGTCTTACTAAGCTATAGGCATCTTTGTGCAGTCTCAAGTTGATGATGGCAGCAGTCATCCTGAATGGGAATGATCTCAACAGTTGATCAGCTGTAAATGTTCAGCCACTAATGACTTTCTCAAAGTTTGACTGAAATTCATTCAGTGGTTTAAGATTTAATTTGCTAACAGACACACTGGGTTAACTCCAACAGTTAATGCCAAGGTTTGAGGGCAAAGGTGTGACACAGTGAGTTGTACTCATAATATGTTTCAGGGACAAAGCTCAGTTACTAACACGTCAAATTTCAGCTCAACATCTGTAAAACAGGCTGTGTTAAAGCCATTTTTGTGTTTACTGGGACAGCCACCTTGAACTGGGCGAGTCTGAAAGGAAACCAGCTGTAGATGTCAACCAGATGATTACTTCCTGAACGTTTCATTAAAAGCTATTCGGTGGTTCATGAGACGGACACTGTTGATTCCAGTATCTGACGGTACAGTTCTCAGAAAACAAGCTTCATTGTTGTCGTCAGTGGTTCCACAGCAAACACTGCAGCGTCCTTTCAGTAAGAAACAGATTATTATACCCAACAACACTTTGCAGGGACATTTGGCAGCCATGTAAATAAACACGAGGGTGGAGGATGAGAGGCTGCAGATGGAGCAGAAGAATCATCTTCTAATTGGAGTGTGAGTTTGATCTCCAGTCCTGTTACACGTCAAAGCTCTTTGGTGTAAACAGCGTGAATGAGACAGCACTTCATGGAATCTAGATGGTGTCAAAAAGGTCGTGCATGAAGAGTGGGCCAAGTGTGTGTGTGTGTGTGTGTGTGTGTGTGTGTGTGTGTGTGTGAGCGCGTGCGTGAGTGCGTGCATGCATGTGTGTGTGAGCGAGACGGTCTGTCA
>JARVLU010000103.1:4049137-4065181 GCA_031762415.1 Simpsonichthys santanae | reverse complement strand
TGCTGCAGATCCAGTCTCCATGAAACAACGTCCACACACAGCTTTGGATTTGTTCACGTCTTTTAACAAGAAAGACATAACGTTCCTAAACAGGAGACCGCAACGAGATGCTAGGCTGCTAAATGCTATGCGTGCTGCAAGATAATAGCACCATGCTGAAACACGCCTAGGAACTTTAGTTCCGCGGCACATATATTCTCCCGTTAATAAAATTTAATGAGTGAAAAAATAACCGAAACAGTACGCAGGTGGACCGAACCGAACATGCCGTACCGAAAAGGTTCAGTACACCCATGTGTACCGTTACACCACTAAAAATATTAATAATAATAATACTAACTACAAAAACTTGTCAATTTTACAATGTGCAGAATTACTGTCCTGTTTTTTTAAACAAAGTTCATAAAAACTCTGTAAACTAAGTAAATGTTATTTTTAGACTATCAATTTTACATAAAAACAAAACATTCTTATAAAACCAAGCACAGAAATAAGGATAAGAGCATATTGATTGTGACTGACTTGATTGTCATTGGGCAGAAATCCCAGGGATCTTGGGGGGTCTGGACCCCTCCAATACTGGAAGAATAAAGATATTCCCTCCCAATAAATCATTTGAGGAAACTATACTGTTAGGCAATATAAAGAAAGAATCATACGCCATTTGTGCAGGCAAAATGATGCATTTATGCCTTTCAAATATTATGTTGTAAGTCACATGATCATGTGACTCAGAAGTGAATCAAGAGTTCCAAAGAGACAAAAAATGCACTGGGTGGGACCCATTAAGAGGGAACATCTGAAAGAAAATGAAAGATAGGACGTTTGGTGCTGTTACATTAGCTTCTGCATCTTGTTAACCTGTCAAACACAGTAATGATGTTTAATTTTCATTTTATTTTACAGCAGCACATCTGACTGTATCTTAACAGAACTGCACAAAAATTGATCTTAAGAAGCTCCCCGTTTAATGAGGTGTAATTTTCATCTTTGCATTTTGTTCTGTAATGACAATAAATGCAGCTTCACCTATAGAGTAACTAAAACATCTAATGGCTTCTTTTTCCAGAAGATATTTACGAGTTTCAAATCCAGTGAAAGAGAAAAACTGTCATTTTAACATACTACAAACGACATAATGAGCCCAATCCAAGTATTTTTAAACATTCCAATGCACGTCTCTGTAAATTACAGATATTCACATGTACCACATTTTTCAGCCTATAAGTCGTATTCATTTGCATAATTTGCATGCCCTGCAACTTATATGCTGAAGTGACGTATTTATGGATTTTTCCACTTTATTAAACATACTGTATTTGGACTGATGTGACTTATAGGGCGGTGCAACATGTACAGCAGAGCATCAAACATTAACACATTCACATTATCTACCTTAAACAGAACCAGTATTGTAGGTATTTGACAGGAAACATTATTCTGTAAGTCAGGAGATTATGGTTGATACAACTCTATAAAACCACAGAAAGAAAATAAAAACAGGATTTAAACTGATCCTTGGTGCTCTGTGGATCTCTGCAGCAAATAAAAATATTTAGGTCTGGATCCAACAACCAGCACAGCCGTCCTGCAAGCCTCTGTATGCTGTGTTTGCACAGTAACGCTGCACAGACATACATTTTAGCACACATTTACAGACATGATGGCGTCTGTGTGTTATGTGTCATTTATGTATGATTTGTGTGGGCAGCAATACACCAACAACCCTCCATGAAAGTTCCCTCCAGTCAGCTCACACACATTTTATTCACAGTAGTCCCTCGCTACTTTGCAGTTTATTTATCGCAGACTCGCTCCATCGCCATTTTTCAAAATAAGATTGGACATGACACACAAGTGGCTGATTGATGGATGAACCACACAATAGGCATGGGATTTTTATTTTTTTAATCATTTAGCACCTGCTGCACAGTTGTGCAACCTAGAGCTGCAGGATAAACTTCCTGCTGCAGCTGATCAGCTGTTCACCATAAAGAGCAGAGAAGTGGGCGTGGTCAAGAGGGCTTGCCAGTGGCAAAGAGCAGAGGAGGCAGCGGTGGCGGAGAGCTACGTTACCAAGGCTCGGTTGAAGCCACATCCTGTGGCGACAATCTTTACTTACTGTCTGGAAGTAGCTGAGTTTTCGTTGGCTGAGGTTGGGGTGTGGTTCTGTTAACAGGGTGGGGCGGGGCACCCTCCATGGATAAATGGTAGGGGCAACGCTGACATGATCTTAATGTTTTTATTTCAAGCACATACAAAATTACTTTTATTTTGTTGCTTAAACAATATCACACAGATTATAATACAACATTATTGTAATGGTAATTTTTATAAGATTAATAATAATTTGTTGATGGACTGGTGACTGGGTGTACCCCGCCTTTCACACGACTGCTTCACTGAATACCTGCTTCCTGTTTACAGCCAGCAGATTGAATCTAACTGTGATTTATTTCTTTTTTTGAAAAATAAAAGTGTGTTCTGTTCCTGCTTTTAACCTTTAATGGCTGCCTCCTATTTTAGAGGTAAAACTCTAATGATTCTGCAGCCAAATGGTCATTAACACAGAGCTGAGCTGGGTGCTAAAAGATTGCTGTGAGTCCATCTTTCAGCAGTTTAATCCATCGTTGTTATCGGGCGCTGCAAACAAAGTGAACCTCCGTGACTATCCTGCAGCAGGGTTGGACTGACTGATATACCAGAACAGTTTTTTTTTTTCCAAAGGAAATGTAAAATATATTTTATATTTTGTCCATTCTAGTCATTTTATTTATTTATTTACATAAAATCAGTATTGGCTGGTCAGAGCATTACAACAATCAGAAACAGATGTGTATTTGTATTGTCTTTCCACAAAGCATTTTTAAGTTATCGCAATATTTCACTAAGCTCTGGTCGATGACAGCAAAGTGAACAGAATACTTTTCAGACCATTCACTTAGAAATCTCTGAACTCACTCTCCATCTATTCGGCTCTGAAAGAGATCTCGACACATGCAGTAAGTTTAGCACAGGCTTAGCTAGTGCAACATTCTCTGTTGTTTTCTGTCCAACCTGTCCTTCACTGGATGGATAGATGGGCCAATCAAACAACCACTTACAGGTGGACCGCCCACCCCCACCCCTGAGATGACTTCTGTTGTGACTTGGCACTATATAAATACACTGAATTAAAAATAAATAGAATTGAATTAAATTGTTGTCATGGTTACCAAAGATGATCAGTTTGACACAGGCAGACTTCTACTAGCTCAGCTTGAGGTATAGCTCTCTGATATGTAATTCATACGTTCAGCATTTTATTCAGACAAATTAATTTGAGATTCTGGCAGCTTTGTGGGGGCCAATAGAGCTTTAGGGTCACCTTTGACTTGTATCAGGTTTTCTCTTGCCTAAAGAGTAATTCCTCTTCTGATCACTGGATCATGGACAACTGGGCTGAAGTGATAAGTCAGTGCAATCTGTGGGCTTCAGACAGACAACTTTCAACTAATTGGCATTCTGGAATGTTTGTGAATACAGTAGTCCCTCGCTAATTCACGGTTTGTTTATCACGGACTCGCTCTATTGCGGTTTTTCAAAATAGGACTGGTCATGACACACATTGATTGATGGATGAGTCGCACGATCTGCATGGCTTGTTTATTCAAAATAAATTATTTTAAATTATTTAGCACCTGCTGCAGCTTTGTGCAGCCCACACTGCAGGATAAACTTCCTGCTGCAGCTGATCAGCTGTTCTCTGTTTAGAGCGGAGAAGTGGGCGTGGCTAAGAAGCCTGCAGATGGCAAAGAGCAAAGGAGGCACGGAGCTGAAATCATGACATGCTGTGCTCTTTTAGAGCGTCTAGAATTCAGAAACATTGTTTAGAATATTGTAAGAGTGTGGGAAGGGTTTAAAACACCTTATTAAAATAAACTGCTACTTACTACTTGTACTACTATTCCTACTTGGTGGTTTTTCACTTATCGCAGGTCTTCAGGGTACGACTCCCCCGTGATAAATGAGGGACTACTGTATACAGTATTACATTATAATTGGAATAAAAGTGGATCAGTTTTTGACTGAACTGGTTTTATGAGTTGTACTGGGTTTTTTGTTTGTTTGTTTGTTTGTTTGTTTGTTTGTTTTTGTTGTTGTTGTTTTTCTGTGTATAATGTCCTGCCATGATTTCTATTGCAAATTGGCACTACAGTAGTCTCTCGCTTCTTCATAGTTCGACTTTTGTGGACTCATTCTGTTGTGGTTTTTCCACATAAGACAGTACACGGCACATGATTGTCAACTTTAATATTACTCACGCAATTGGGATGGCACAGGATTAAAAAGTTAATGAGGGGGTTCAGCCTGGTTCTGGTTGCTGCGGTGTTGGTCCGGACCCGGGCCGAGGTGGTGGACTACACCCTGAGCAGCCTTGCTCGTGGAGTGTCCATCACGGAGTGGCAGCACGTGCACATCAACCTGGACGGGGCGATGGGCTTTGTCATGCTGCAGAGTAACCAAACCAGAACTGAGCTTCTGCAGAACTGGTGAGTCCCCATATACAATTTTGCAGTACATGTTGTTACAATGATGTAGGATTAAGAATTTAGAACATTGCACAAGTGTGGGAAGAGTTTATAAAGTCTTAAAATATAAATACAAAAATAAATATAATGACCCTACTTTGCATTTTTTCAGCTATCGTGGGGGTGTCTGGAATGTAACTCATGCGATAATCAAGGGACTACTGTATATGAATAAACACTATTATAAGCATGCAGGCTTGTACTACAATTGTTGTTTTACCATAGGTCTTAATGGATGTACTTTCTGAGGTCGTACTCATTCTGATCAGTTTGAAAATAACTTTAAATAGGACAGAAAGTCTGCTAAAAAAAATAAAAAGACGAGTTCTTAGGGAATGGTTTGTGTTACTTCTCTCAGGCCCAAGTCAAATTACCCACACCATGATATTGATGCCACTTATGGGATCGAACAAAATCGACTTCTGGTTGATGTAATGAGGCATTGTTATTAAAAATTACTTTTAAAATGGCATTCTCAAGGTTTTGGATTAATGAGGGTGAGAGAGGGTGGCAGAAAGGGAGGACAGTAATTGAATTCTGCAGGAATGAATGTTGAAACGTCAGCGTTTATGGGATGCAGTTTGCTGTAGGGGTCTTTTGAATGACAATAATAATGAAAAGAAGATGGAGAGCGAGCTAGCGAGCTGCACAAATTTCCATTTTTGGAACTATGATATCACAGTATGTGAAATCCAGTCCACATACTCAATCAACACTCTGAAGGCCTTCAGTTGGTGTTCGGCTGCTTGGTATGCCCTCCGCCTTCAAATAAATACTAAATGCAGTTCACACAAAGCAAAAGGATCAGTGTGACACAAAGCTGTCTGGGGAACCACAGACACACGTGGACGAGAGAGAAAACAAATCAAAACACAGACGTCAGATCGGACTGTGTAATTGAGACCAGGTAGTTTTCAATCAGCTGCCTGGAACATAAAAAGCCTCAAGTAGCTTTGAGCAGTTGTGATGTCAGATTAGTGTCAGAGTGGCTCGAAACATTTCATTATCAAGATGCATTCAGGTCCCTGACTTGTTTGGGAGAGATAAAAGAGTAAGGCAATCAGTAGAAAGAGAAGCATCAATCAACCTTGTGGGGATTTCAGTCCCGGTGACACAAACACTGAGCAGCTTGTTTAGTCAGAAAGTAAAGGCACCGTGAAACACACGTATTTAATCTGTGGAAATACTGTGGGTAGAACAACTGCAGTTCAACCAAGATATGGTTTTGACTTCTCTTTCAAACAGTGACAATGTTCAAAAATGTATAATGACGTCTTCTTTAGTTTGAACAAGTTTTCCTAACAATTTCCAGGGCAAACTGATTATTTTTTTTATTTTTTTTGGAACCCGTCTCAGTAGAAACCAGGAGCTCCAGCTGCATCATTAAAAATATTAAAACAGTGATAGCTGCAACAATAATGAGGTTCAATCCTGAGTGTAACAAGTCACACAAAAGTCAGAACGGAAAGCTGCTTTCTGTCTAACGCAGGAAAACATCATCACAGAGCCGTGCAGAAGTCTTCAGGCATCCCACAAGTCTTTGTATTCAGCTTCCAAGGAGCTAGGTTTTACTGTGATTTGTCTCCAGACTTTCCCAAGGATAATCAAAAGATTTCTTTAGACACTGAGCACTTCTTATTACTTATATTTCACCAGGTACTGTCTGCTGAAAGTTTAATAAAAAGTTAAAAGAAGTGGCAGGCCTAAATAATAAAAATAATAACAATATTACCATCTGCAACTGATCGCTGATAATTGACAATGTCTATTGGATGACAAAATATTGATAAAAATACAGCAAACATTTGACACACGACATAGGAGTTGCATCATCCTTCAGCTTATCATCAACTTTATGACAAGCTTTCAGCTCAGAGCTCTAGAGATCATCCTGTTGAAACCAATGTCTGTCAATTTCTGTCATAGTTGGTATTTTTCTACATTAAACTTTAAAAAGGGGGAACAGATTACATAATATTGTGACAGGCGACTAGTAACAATATGTCTCAAATTCCAAATATTATTGGTAATTATGTTGAAATTGAATAATCCTTTAATTAGGCAAGTGATAAAACAGACACTTGGTATGGTTGTTCCAAACCATTTATTTTCATAGTAAATCCTCAACCACTCCTTTCAGCCCACAGAATTGCATGTGCTCTAACAAAATTTAAATTTAGCTATTTATTTTGTATTTTTTATTCAGTAGAAACTATAGCCCAACTGATATATTGGTAGGACCAATAATTTGGGCTGATATAGACGAGTGGGGACCTATCTGTATCCGTGATAATTGTCCCATTATGCACCGATATAAACACTTCTAATTTTCACCAAACCAAAATGCTGGAACCAGCCACAATTGTACAATATGTCCAGCAGAGGGCACATGAAGACTACTTTCAAGTCATTGCCGTTCATTTATGTTTTACTTTCAGCACAGATGAAGCAGGGAGCAATACTGTGTCACATATTTTGCTGAACAGAGCATGGTAAGTTCATTTTAACTGATCTGTAAAACAAATCAACAACAATAATATGATTTTCAATCCTCCAACCTACTTGTCATTAGCTATGTGATTCTCAAGTTAGCGAGCTAACGTTTAGCATAGGCTATTGCCTTGTAAATCTTTATCCAGAACAACAAATCTAATGTAGAAGTAAAATATGTCAGTGAGAGTAATGCTATCTTTGTTGTCCTCAATGAAATGCATCTGTCTGAAATCTTTACTTCACTGCAAAGAAAAAAATACACCACTGCAGTCAATACTAATTAGGACTTCACCATACATGACTGCTTAAACAATGAACAGGGAAGGGCATTTAAATTATATTTATGTAACAAACTTGATAACTTTATGGTGAATAGTGAAGGATAGAAAATGTGAACGCGTTAGAAAGACTGCCTTTATGACCAGTGCACCACTTGTGAACCTACTGTGGGACTAGGTATAGCGTGGACCCGATTAGCTTAGCGTCATGGTTGCTAACAGCTGTGCCAAATAAACAATCTTCACTCCATTCGCTGTTTTCTTTGATTCTTGGGGGTGGACAAAGCAAAAAAAAAAAAATGGCAGTCTTTATCGGTTATCAGCGGTCACCTCCCTCACCCAATATCGGTATTGACTAGGGCTGGGCCATATCATATCATTCACAATAATACCGGTAAAAAAAATTGCCCGGGAAAATAAATGATATAATGATATCTATGAATAACAAACAACCATCAGGGTGCTAATGATCCATCGTTAGGCTGATGGTCCTCCTTGATCATGTGAGCAGCTTGTTTTGGCTGTCAGCAGCAAACTGGTTGATCCACTGTGAGAGGGTGCTATTTATAAGACTGAGCTGAATACAGCATCTCAGACTGAGGAAGTCTTTCGGACGAAAGACGAAACATTTCTACAGGTTATTTTATTTATTTATTTTGCTTTGTTTTGTTTTGTTTTTTAATGTCCAGAAGACCAGACTCAGCTTTTTTGATTTGATTTGATTTGATGTTTATTTATTCATTTTAAAAGAACAATAAAAAAACAGTTTCATCAGATAGATTTTTTAGATAATGATATACTAATTTCATGTCGTAAATACATCATCCCACCACGCAGCGGATTGCGCTGCGATATTCAAGTTGTAAAGATGAAGGCATGAACGGAGACATCTGAGCTGAGTGCTGTTTTAGCGCGAGAGGGACACAGACATATCTGAGCTGAGCGTGGTTTGTCCCGACAGTTTTTGAGCTGGTCAGTGTGAGGGAAGATGTTGCTTTTAGCTTTTTAGCTAGTGCGCTGCTAACTTGGAGTTACGTCAGTGCAGGCGGGTGGGGGTGCGTGCAGTTCGGTTCGGTAGACTGTGCTGTGGTTCTGTTGACGCGGCGGGCATCCCGCTTGTATAATGTTAGGGGAAACACTGACTGCATCAACCACTGTTTTATGATCAAATCTGAGCACGGAGCCTTATCAGAGTCTGACTGTGCACTATATTAACAAAGACTGTGAAGCTCAAACCTCGAGACCAGCTACTTTCCTTTTAAATTGGCTGATGGCTGTTTTGCCAATGATCAGCATCCTTTCAGGTAGCATTTCATCTGTTTTCAGCATTTGTCACAAGTTTTGGAAATTATAGCTCATTTAAAGGCAACATATTTTTGTTGTATGTTACAGATTTTAAGCTTTAATTTTATTTTTATTTTTTGGGGGGAACTGCACCTGCACTTTAGTTTTTGTGGTAGATTTTGTTGATCTATATTTTGTGCAGACTTTTTCTATCTAAATAACAGAAGGATCATTTTATTTTATTTTATTTTTAATACTTTGAGACTGAATACTTTACTAAATAAAGTAATTGCAGTAAAATTAACCCTTGTTTTTTTGTTTTTATATAATACTGCAAAGCAACAAGTTCATTTTGTTAAATGAAGAGGGGGGTTGTTATATCATGAAATGTATCGTTATTGTCAGAATGCTCTGAAATATCACAATATTTTATTTGAGCCATATTCCCCACCCCTAGTATTGGCTATAGCCAAAATTTGCATATCGGTCGGGGCTCTAGAAATCCTTGCTAAACTTTTGTGTTTGGCCTGTGCAAAACAACTTTTGATAATGCAAAATCTTTTGTTTTGCTGTGGAAATATTTCTTTAAAACTGAATCAGTTTGAAGGCAGCCAAGCCGACATATTCTGAGTCCTACAGCTGGAAATGTAGAAAGCCAACAACGTGTGATTCCTTTATTTTGAATGTGTCAGTGCCATTAAAACAAGAGCTAATTTCCTCTCAGAGCAAGCTTTTAACTCCATGCAAAACCAAGTACCAGCATTGATTTATCAGCCGTGTACATCAATACAGCTCCATTTGAGATTGTTCCAACTTATCACTCCTTCCACTTTTCATTTCACTCAGAGCATCCAAAGCTACTGATGTTTAGGTTTTGCATTTCAAGGTGAAGTGTTGTTGTTTTCCTTTTGCTAGATAGAATAGTTTCAAAACCAGCCACTAGGGAGCACAAGCCAGTGTATCTCTTGTGCCGGTCCCAAGCCCGGGTAAATGGTGAGGGTTGTGTCAGGAAGGGCATCTCATGTAAAACACTTTTGCCAAAATCATAATGCGAGTTCATCAAAGTGAAACCATACCGGATCGATCGAGGCCCGGGTTAACAACGACCGCCACCGGTGCTGTTGACAAACAGGTTGCTGGCAGAAATTGTGCTACTGTTAGTTAGAGAAACAGTCCAGATGACCTGATTGAGAATGATCAGATTTATGAAGTACACTTCATTTATGATTGTCTACTGTTGTCTTTGTTGCCCACTGTTGTCATCACTCTGTTAAAATAAGGTCTCTCTTGTTAATGAGTCCCAGAGGCTCAATGGGATCAACCTGTATTAATAAAGGTTGAATGAATGAATACAGTTAGTTCTTATAAAATAATATTTTGTAGTAGCCTGATGTTAGAGCTTTTTGTTCCTTGACTCTGGGGCAAACTTGCAGTCAGTAATGTTTGCCATCTTGATTGAAGCTTTTAGCAGTTTCCACACACCTGCAGCAGCTCATCAACTAACGGGGAAGGACCGTAACGATGAGCGACAGCGCCGAGGCCGGACACACGGAGACCAAACACCTCAAGTGGAGCTGATCTGAAACCACTCTTGACTGGGAGCATCTGCAGCGCTCGCCTGTACATTCAAAAGCTCTGGTTTGTTGAAGGTCACGTCCGAGCATGTTGCAACAAAGAAAACAGAGTATTTCTAAAGACAGGTGGCAGAGCAATAAATCTGGGATTTGGAAACAGCGTTCTCGTTTTTATCATTTGGCTCAGAGCTTACCATCCGTTTTAATGTTGCGGCTGTTTGAGTGCAACGAATGAAACCTTAATGTCTGAGACTCGGGTGTATTTTATGGAGTGCAAGTCTTCTGGTGATTTATATTTTATTGTGGTGCGGCACATTTTCTAAAGCAAATGCATCGTGTGAGTACAGGCAAACACAAAGGAGCCTTTTTTTGTTGCAGAATTACCGGTAATGATAATTTTATAGACTTTTGAACAAATCCAGGTTAAAGGATTGATTCTTTTTCCAGTTCTTTAAAGCCCAAACTGCTAGAAGCAATGCACAAATACACGCTGCTACCCTTTTGTCCAAACAGTGCAAGAAAAATGTTATTCATGGGATTTTCATTCAAGAGGTGATCTGTATTCAACAGCACTCGGTGCCGAGAGTTTTAAAAGCCCAACGTCTTAGCCTTCAACCTTCCAGGACCAGCGGCATTGCGTGCTGCCTCCTGATTTTAAAAATTACTTTATAGTCACTGACGACTCAGCTTTATAAACCTTTGATGAAAAAAAAAATTATCCTTGAGAAATGTGGGGTTTTGTTGAAGGCAAGCGTGTTAGCTCCTCAACAGCACAGAATGTTTTCTGCTGTGATCAGACTTGGTTTTGTGTCAAGTGAGACGGTGCTGCAGTTTTCACCAACGGTGTACAGAAAGACAGTTCTGCTGTTCCCCTGCAGGCCTTTCTCTGTAAAGTTTCCAGGTTAGCTCATAGAATATAGCTAAAAAAACATTTGCAAATGGACTGTAGGTGTCAGAGTGTGTTGTTATCTACTGTATTTTCTGGCCTATAAGTCATGTGTTTGTTTGTTTGTTTTTTGCATGATTTGCATGCCCTGCGACTTATAGGCTGAAGTGGCATATTTATGGATTTTTTTCACCATATTTATAAACCATTTTTTGGCTGAGATATGACCGTTTTCATTCATTCTGACTGAAAAAAATTGAACATTACCATTTTCAGTCACTAGATGGCACTCGAGCAGTATGGCATGCTGTTGTGTCATGTAATATGTAAAAGTGGCTATAATGATAAAGCCAAAAAGTTCAAGACAAAAACAACTGGACTTTATTTACTATGATTTACTTTATATTTTATTGTTTTTGTCAAAGTTTTTTGAATTTACCATGACCTGGATGACTGAGAATCTTCACCAGATATTAATGACACAATGGGCTTGCCAAAGCCTACCCACCTTCATTCTGTTTGCTGCTTGGAGCAGCCGTCAAATCGGCTTCATTTTACTGCACAGCCCCAGCAAAATGCAGCTAATTTGACCATTAAATGCATTTATTAAGTAAAAGTTCAACTGAGACACCTTTACTATAATTTCAAGCAAACAAAATAATTGTTTTAGGGGGTTATCTTGTTAAATTTTGCAGAAACATGCAGCTTTTCTCCTTCCTTTTTTCCTCTCCATCTGTGCACTCCCAGGAGCACTGAGGCAGTGAATACTTTTGAAATGCAGCTGATTTGACTGTTAAAGTCCTTTTATTAAGCAAATGTTAGACTGAGACACACGTTTATTATAGTCGAGCATACAAATAAATATTTTTAGGTGGTTATCTTGTTAAATTTTGAAGAAATGAACAGCAGCTTGTCTCTCTGCGCGTGCCCGCTTCTGCAAATCAGGGTTTGAAAATGCAGCTTATTTGACCATCAAATTGCATTTATTAAACAAAAGTTAGACTGAGACACACCATAAATATAATTTTGAGCGAACAAATAATTGTTTTTAAGTGTTAATCTTGTTAAATGTTTGTTCAAGTCCTCACGTGCACGCTCCCGCAGCCGCCATTTAGCAGCCAGTCGATTTTTGGCACAACACCGGTCCACATTTCTGGGTTGTCGCAACACATCAGCGGTGATGCATAATAGATGCAACGTATATGGCGAAGCGACATATTTATGGATTTTCCCACTAGAAAATGCGGTATCTTTGAGATCCTGGGAATGGGTGCAACTCTCTCTGCGATAAAGCCAGTACAGCTAATGACTTGAAGAACCTTTAACCTTGTGCATGCAGTTACTAATGATAGCGCTCCATGTTTTATTTGTACTCAGAGTTACTTCTGCAAATAGTGACACCCTACCCCCACCCAGGTCCAAGGAAGCAGATATTGCTCCTTTCTGACCACCTAATGGGAGCGTAATGCGCTGTGACACCGCAGGCAGCGGCTGTCAAAACAGTGAGCCCTGTTCCACGGCTGTCCAATCGTTCTGAAGGGTGCTGGACTGGATCAGCGCTTCACAGCAGCCAGCACCGAGGCTCACGTAAAACTCTCCACCCGGAACTTTGTGAGCACACGGCGAGCTGCCCAGAACAGCTCCCGACACTCAGGGACAAGATGCTGACCAGGCCGCTGCTGCACAGTTGGATATATATACCCATGCTAAGCAAGAATAAAAACAAATCTCAGTTAGCAGAAGCTCCTTTCACACTACAGGGGTTTGTCATTTAGAGATAAAAGAAAAGCAAACACTTGAGAGCTCGTACAGAACTCTGCTTCATGGGACCTTGTTAGAGGAGAAATGCCAGAGTTACAGCTGGTAAAGTAGAAATAAAGAGCAGAATGTGTGACACTTTGCATCCAGCTCTACTAAAACTGGTTTATTTCTACAAGTGTCAAGCTGAGCTGAGTGTGCACGGTAAGTCAAGAGCTGCTGCCACTTCAGTACAGTAAAGCCTGTGGTGTCTTACAGCTCACGGAAGTGACGAGATGTTATCTAATCCACTTCTACGACAGCTCACAGTGGCAGAGCAGGCAGTGTCTAACATCGCACCCGTCCTACCTGAGACTAAGTCATTCTTAGTTTCTGTGACGCACAGCAACAGAAAACAAACGTGCGCGTATTTTTACACAGCTGGACTCATACAGAGGCACAACATGCAGACGGTTGCTCAAAGCTCTGACAGGTGTTTTGTTAATCAACACATTGTTTAATCAGCCTCAGCGTGACAAGCAGACGTGTATCTCCATCCTAGCCTGACATTTCCAACGGTAGCCGTCTGCCGCCAGGCGTCTTTCCACACACACTCATACACACACACATTCAGCGATTAATAAAGACCAAGAAGAGGAGGATGAGAGCCCTACACCCTCGTACGTCTTCTCTTTTGTCTCCGAAGCCCTGAAATCACAGAGCAGACATCACCTCCTCCCAAACCGCTGCCAGCCCTTTCAGATTCTCCTCCCTTGATTTTCACCATATGTATAATCATCATCAAAACGATCATCATTATTGTTGTTATTACATTGTCAAAAAGTGCAAAATGAACTTCCCCCGTGCCTCGTTCACAAGGCAGGGCAGTAGAGGATGGGGAAACAATGGCAGTAAGAAGAGCAAGAAGGAGCGCAGGAAGAGAAAGAGAAAAGAGAAGTTTTCTGCCGGATCGTGTTCGAGTCCTGTGAACGCACCACGCCCGGGCGGGCACGCGTCCACTCTGAGCGTCGGACAGTCCAACCTGGTGGAGATGGACCGGCTCAAAGGCAGAGCACAGGGCAGCAAAAACAACCCAGAGCGTCTTTAGGCAAAGAGGAAACGTGTGCACAAACATCACGCTGCCTCTTTTTGGTTCTCTGTTAACTTAGGAAGATTTGATTCTGTTTCCTCGGCTGGGGTTGAAAAGTGACATCATGGTATCTCTGGATGGAAGGTTTGCTTTTCTTGTCTCTTTGTTGTTGTTTACAACTTCTTTTTTCTCTCTCCGCATCAAGGTTTTTCTATGTCTGGAAAAAAAAAAACAAGGAGCAATCCACTTCACGAGATTGTGTCCTCCACTTTCCCAGCTTTTGGAAAGTTAAGTTTTGTTTATGTTCTTTGTATTTTATATAGTTTTTTTTTTTTTTTTTTTAATCTTTTTTTTTTTGTTGTTGTTGTTTTCGTTGGAGCTACAGCACAGCACCCACAGCACACAGACGACAAGGAAGGCTCCATAGAAGGGAGTCGGGGGATTGGGGGTGGGGGGCAAAGTAAGTCACTAATTTTGTGCCAGAGGAGGAGAGAAACAAGAAAAGAGCATAAAGAGGGGAAAAACAAGAAGGAGAGAATAGACTATTTCATCCTGAGTTCAGCTAGTTTCATTACAAACCTGGTTTTCCATTAACTTCCAATAGAGCTGAACTGCTTTCAGGTAAAAACAAAGGAGGGACTGATGTGGAAGAGAGAGTCTGACACGTGAGACAGATTAGGAAAACAACGTGGCATATCAAAAGAGTAAAAGAGGTAGGAAGCAGCAGACGACATTTAGGGGAAGTTTTGCCTATCTATATGTACAAAGTACAAAAAGACACATAATGTATTATACTATGCAGAAATCGTAGAGTGGGATTAAAATAGAGCGTTACTTAATATTCTCTGTGATCCCATGGGACTGGCACCTTTAACAGGTCAGGCTCTGCCGTGAAGCTCAGAGCTAAGGGATCAACAACAGAACTGATTATCAGACCTCCGCAGGCAAAGTGCATCAGGACAGACAGACAGACAGAAACAGGGGGACCAGTCGGCCAGAGATGGAGACGCGACAGCACAAGACGGGAGAGAAATGGTGGAGGAAACAGAAATTTCGAAAGCAAAAAGAGAAGAGTTTAAAGGTTTAAGAGAGCAGATGGCTAATTGTACCCGTGTTTTGCAGCCTGGCAGCAAGTCAGTCTTGTGCATAAGGATGGGAGAGGAGGAGGGGAGAGAAAGGGGAGGTTTGGGAGATGGGAAGTGGCCGTGGAGGAAGCTGGACGGTGCGATCAGGCCTTGAGTGCGTGCCACTGGGCGACGTTTGTGCGCGGCCGAGCGAGCATGTCTTTCCAGTGCTTTACTTCCGCCGGCCCACTCTTCCACGATAGGTAGATCTGAGAGCAGAGAGGAAGAGACAAGGTGAGCGCCTCGTGAAGTAACCTCCAAACCATCAAACACGTGAACAAGCGCGCGCCATTTCTCTGTTCTACTCTTTTAAATGTGCCGTTAAGGCAAATGTTGCTTCCTTCAGCATGAACGGCGTCACGACTTGCATGTGGCGTTTGTGAGAGCGTCCCAGCTGAAGAGCAGCAATGAATTGGAAAGCAAGGAAATGATGCAGGAATTAAAGGTGTTTTTTTTTATGTTGCCTAAATTAATGAAACCCACAGCTCCAGTTACTATAATGTAGCATCATCTCCACAAGAAAAGGAAACTTTTCAACAAGTTTTATGCAGAGACGTACATAAATAAAATGCTGTCTGTTGAGTGAAACCTTAGTTGAACAAACATAGTGTTTGACAGGAACATGAGGCTTGAGTCCAGATGATTGGTTAATGTTAAAGTGATGACTTTTCACTGCAGAAACACTCAATCAAACTTAGCCAATTAAAGGGCAGGCACATTTATGGGCAGCACAGTATTTGACTCTTGTTGGTCCATGTGTTTTTGAACTGTGCTTTGTCAGCCCAACATCAGCAGACCACAAAAAGATGTTGACTGGAATATGTTTTGATGTTGTATTTACTGTGGACATCATCCATCCATTAGATCTACCCGCTTCTTCCTTCTGGGGTTAAGGGGGTCACTGGTGCCCATATCCAGCAGTCACTATGGGAGAGGCGGGGGACACCCTGGACAGGTCTCCAGTCCATCACAGGGACACATAGAGACAAACGAGACAAACAACCATT
>JARVLU010000103.1:3996762-4022578 GCA_031762415.1 Simpsonichthys santanae | reverse complement strand
TACAGAATTTTTTTTTTCAAACAAGTTAAAGCAAAGATGTCAAAAGTTGCTAAAACAGACAGATTATGAGGCAGATGAAGAAAATCAGGAACAGGAACATGTCAGCATTGGTTTCTGCCACGATTCCAACAGATTCTTAAAACCATTTAAGTCAGATAGGGATAATGTCCTATATATGTGCTATATAAATAAACTAATTGAATTAAGTGAAATACTTAGATTACAAAAACAAAACAAGAAAACATTAACTGACAAAATAAAACTATTAATGTTAGTAGAGTAAAATACAGTTGTTTCTGTATAAAAGCTGCTGAAGACATGTCTGGACCTGCTGCCCTCTCCAACATGGCGGCGGCATTGACGTACGGACAGCCGGGCACGCGCTGTCTACGTACTCTATGTCTATGCGGAAAACACCCAGATTAAAAAAAAATCTTGTTGGAGAGGCAGTGGGGTGATGATGTGAGAGTTTGTTTTTTCCTCTGGAAACGCTTGTTTCTCCGTTTTCTCTCGTGTGGACATGGATTCGAGCTGGAGGCTTCATCTCAGGCTCCTGTCGCTGTGAGGAGCAGAACGTCCTCACGAGAACATCTGCCGCTGCTCACGGTCACCATCAACATCTGCAGCAGCTGGACAAGCACAGAAGAGCCCGTGTTTCCATCGCAGCAGGTCAGTTTAGTCTGAACATGTCCAGTGAACAGAAGGAGCGGATGAACAGCGTCATGTGTCACACGCACATGGCTGAACTCAAACATTTGACATGTACGCGCCCGGACATTTCCAGCTGTGCTTCTGTGAAGTCCAGACACGGACAGATGATGGACATGAAGGTCTACCTGTCAGTGTGAAGGCGCAACATGTAGGCCCTGCAGGTTAGCTCCTCCACAGAGGAACTGCTGCAACTGTTTCATTTTCATTCATGGCTGAACTGCCAAACATGGAAACCATCATCATTTTGTTAGAAGCTGGGTTAGTTTCAAATTCTGCACATGACGTTACTCTCCCAACATCTACCTCATCCATTGTGTCAGAGGTGGGACCATGTTTGTTTCAAGTCTTCCTGCTCAGTCTCAAGTGAAGGCCCAAGTTCAAACTGTTGACTCCATTGATGTTCCAGGGTCGAGTCAAGACAAGAAAGTTCCTTGTCAAATGCAATGGAGTTGAGTTTAAAGTCGAGATGTGCATCTTCTAACTTAGTTCCATAGTCAAGACATGTTAGTACCGCAGTGATTTCAAGTTCCAGGCATGTAGGTCCAGAGCCAAGGTCAGGTCACTCACGTCCACAGTCGAGTTGGTCTGGATTTGGATCAGGATCTGTATTTCTCTCACTTATTGGTAGTTCTTTGAGTTTATGTCCAGCTTTATTTCCCTTTGTGGTTCTTATGTTCTTTCTTGTGTTTGACTTACTTGTGTTTTTCACATGATCAGATGATCTCGGATTAGTTTCCCAAAGTTCAGATTCTGACCAGTCTGTGTGAAGGTTTGAGAGCTCAGTCATCCCGGTGGACACATCACAGACCAGGTGAAATCAGGTCATCTGGACCGTTTGTTTTTGGGAGAAACGTTACGTCTTTCATCCGAAAGACTTCATCAGTCTGAGGCCTGCCACCAAGATCTGTCTTATAAAGAGCACCTTATGGATGTGTTTCAAACCAGCCCTCCTAAAACTGACTTTACACATGCAAAAAGGGACATTGTGTCCAAAACAATCAACCATCACACATAATCAAAATTTTAGGCCAGATGTCCCACTTGCTACTCACAGAAACATCCTGAGGACCCCTGGCCAGAATGGTTCAGAAGAAGGTTTGAATCAGTCTGTGTGGTTTCAGCTGATCAGTCTTGATTCTCCCCTGTGTTCCCTGCACCTTCTCTCACTCCACCTCAGAGTTTTTCCTAGTCAGCCTGCCACTCTCACCTGTTCCCAGTCTGTAATCAGTCCAGGCGCCTCCTACACCTCATTAGCCGAGCCCTACTGTGTACAAGCTTGTCCTGGGTCTGGTTCTGCTGGAGGTTTCTTCCTGTTTAAAGGGAGTTTTTCCTTTCCACTGTTGCCATTGTGCTTGCTCAGGATGAGAGACTGCAACAAAGTGAAGATTAAACTTGTCTGCTGCTTCCTTAGATAGAGAACTTTACTAAATAAATGTGATTGTTCCTGTAAAGTGACCTGAGACAGCTTTGTTGTGATTTGGTGCTTTATAAATAAACTGAACTGAACTGAATTGAAACAAAGGATATTCGTTATTCTCAGAGCAGTTTGAATGGAAACAGCTCTCCTATTTCTTCCTGTGTACAAGTGTTCAAATTACTGTGGGAGTGTTTCCACAGCACGTACTGTTCCAGCAGGTCACTTACCTTTTTTTAATTAGGCTTTTACTGCTTTCGTAAGCAAATCTGTTTGACAGGATAGTTTTGAAAATGTAAAGAAAGGCTAAGATAACTTTTTTATTAACAAGTCATCAAATGGATATTAACATTCAAAACAAATAGCCTAAAAAAAATCAACTCTAAAGATAGGCTAGTATACAGATGAACAAAAATATTTTAGAGCAAAATTATTTGGAAAAATATAGAACAAGGCTATTTTAAGTTAGATATAAAAGAAAGCTGTGCAAAATTAAGATGAGTCATGCTGTCGCTGATGACGGAGCGATTTAACGTTCACCCGCACCACACCACAGAATAAAACTGGTGCGTGCATGAAAAATAAATTGAAAAGGCCTACATTCTACAACTATGCTTATGCTAATACTTTAATAAACAAAATATATATATAACAAATAACAGACAGCGGGTAAAGTTGGATGGATGGATGGAAGATTAACAGACAGAAACTAATATTGCATAATCTTGAATTGCAACAATAATGGGAGTGATAAAGAACAATAAAAATTATTTAAAAATGTAAGAATTGTAGAAAAGGTGAACAAACTAAAACGTGAACATATATCCAGCTGGCTCAGTTTGTGCTGGGTCATCAGCATCGTTTCTTAAGCTATGAACCTGGGAAATGATTAGACCCAAGTTGCTTGAAAACAAAATGATAAATATATTTAAAAAGCTGTCAAGAATTTGTGTGTACTTCTACTTGGCCTACATGGTTCATCAGACAATACTGCACTAGAGAGCAGTCCTCCGCTGTGCGGCCAGCTAAGAGCAGCGCAGACCTGAGTGAGCATGCACCTGACATTCATCAGCACTGCAGGTGTCATCATTTTAAGTTTGTTCAAATTAGGCCACAGGAAAAGTGCAGCTCCGCAGAGAGAAAGGAGCAGATTCACTCAAAATATGTGCTGTGTAAATGGCCCCTAAGTCGTGGATAATCATTCTGCACTCCTGTACTTCTGCATGTGGCACACAAACGCGAGTCTGTACATGTGTGAGGAGTGGCAGTGTTGCTTCAATTTCTCAGAGGCAAACAAGGTTGATGGTGTTATATTTGTCACCTTCCAGTTCTCTCTGTGCACGGTAAAGCGGTTCTAGAAATGTGACTAAAAAGCCCAACATGTCAGGGGGGGACGATATGTGCGCCTGCTCCCCGTGAGCATCTTCTCACAGCTCGTTGTAACGTCTTGCACTGACTTGAGACAGTGCTGAATCTTGTCTCGTCCATCTGGAGTAGAATCTTTAAAAGCTGGACCAGATTGTTTTCTTTAACGCACAAGAGCTTTGCACAGCCGCGATGGTCTCAACATTTCTGAAGCATTTTGTGTATCAGGGTCCAGAATGCAGACCTCAGACTTTGTTCCGTGCTAGTTTTGAAGAGTGAGTTCTCACATTTTTAGCTTTTCTTTTATACTTTTTTGATAAATTATATCACTTAATTGTGTGCAGGTCAAGTGTTAATCCTCCTCAGATGTGTCATAAGAGGTGCAAAGCAGGGCGGGCGAGGCCATGCGTAATTGTTGTGCAATGTGCTGCCAGCGCTGCTCTCTTCACAGTCTGATTAACTTCTGCATTCTATTTTATTTATTTACATTCCTCGTCAGTAAACTTACTGTTACTGCCTCTAAGTAGATTAACATAGTTATATTGTGTATTATTATTTAGTTTGACTGCTGCTGTATGATTCATAAAACTGCATCAAAACCCGAGAGTGGCCCGGCCTGCCCATTAATCACATTATAACGGCCCAGTCGGTCTGGGCCGGGTTTTGGATTTGGGTTAGAAATAACAGCTCTACCTGGGACACTCATCTGGAAAAACTGTAATCAGTCTGGCTACTTTTTCTGGGCTTTGAACAGAAATCATGTGCAGTACATTCGGCTCAAGAGTCCTTGTGCAAGAGAGAAAAACCTCCCTTGCCCGGATATGATTATCAGCATATGAGTGAGAATATAAAAAGGGCTGTATGAAGAGAAAGTTGAACAGGTCTGTGGTTCTCAAATGTTTTTGGTGTCAATCTACAAATAAAAGTTGCAAACTTATGACCCAAACTATTACTCAAATATACAAACATAACTAAAAAGACAATCAGCAAAGGGACAGGGTATAAATTACATTCATGTGTTTAAGATGTGTTTAAACCAGTCACTAGGGAGCACAAGCCAGTGTATCTCTTGTGCAGGTCCCAAGCCTGGGTAAATGGTGAGGGTCATGTCAGGAATGGCATCTAATTTAAAACACTTTTGCCAAAACCATAATGCGAGTTTGTCAAAGCAAAACCATACAGATTGGTTGATGCCGGGTTAACGACGACCGCCACCGGTGCTGTTGACAAACAGAGTGCCGTAGGAAATTATGCTACTGTTAGTCAAAGACCACAAGGAGGGAAACGTGTCAGGAGACAGAGGGAGAAGAAGAAAGTGAAGAATGCAGGACTGAGGGTTGCAACTCTAAATGTGGGGACAATGACAGGCAAATGTAGAGAGCTGGCTGACATGATGCTGAGAAGAAAGGTAGATGTTTTATGTGTCCAAGAGACCAAGTAGATGGACAGCAAGGCCCGTAGCATTGGAGCAGGGTTCAAACTGTTTTACCATGGTGTGGATAGAAAGAGAAATGGAGCAGGGGTGGTCCTGAAGGAGGAGCTGGCACTAAGAGTTTAACAGTGACTTACAGATAAAAGTTTGCTGAAATAGATTACAAAGAGTACAAAGGTTTTTAAGGATCTGAAGAAATCTATTTATTTCTATGAGGAAGAAAATGTCTATATTTTTAATAAACAGAAGTGGGTGAAGATCGATGGAAGATGAAATATTTTAATAAAGTTTTACACGTAAAAACCAAAAGTCTTATCAAAGTGTTCTGAACAAGCTAAATGCTTTGAAAGTTTGCTGAAGTATTTACAGTTAGAATGGAAGAAATGAAAAACAGGAAAACTGTGAATAATAAAATTCTGCAGTCGCTCTACTGGTTAAAACCAAACTGACAGAAACTGGCGCTCGGACCCGTCACTGACCACGACAAACCCAAACAGAGATCTGATCCCTGCTGGGTTCGGCGCAGCGCCTGGTCACCGCTGTCGCTCCCGGCTGAGCATCAAAAGCAGATAACTGTCAAGAGTTATGGTTGTGTGTCAGCCGGGGTGGACACGATGCAAGGCCGTGCACGAGAGAAGATTGGTGACTCTCCTTCCTCGAGCTCACGAAGCTGAAGAGTGTCCACGCTGCTTCAGCTGCGTTCTCTGCAGCGACTAACAGCTTCCTGCATGAAATCATCAGCGCAGCACTGACTGGGTGCTGACTGCACTAAAGGTCCAGCACCTGTGCATGTTTAAAGAGAGGACTGTCAGCTACTACCACACCAAACTGCAGCTGACGGGGTTACAGCCTTGTTGTGGCAGCCACTTGACTGCAACCGTTAAGTCACTGCACATCCAGTGGTTAATTTTCACAGTTTTATTAGAAACCATCCAGTCGTCCATGAGATATTTTCCTAACAGACAGACATGATTTCATATCTTTTGTGGCTGCAGATAATTAAAAAAATAAATCAATGCTTTCTCCCATTGAACAAAACTGTGAACACAGAGAGCAATTTTCTTGAATGCAATGTTCCACAACAAAAACTGAGAGCGCCACGAAGTGACAAATGGAAGGAGAGACGTGCATTCTTCATCTGCTGAAGCTCACACTTCACTGTCTCCTGACGTAAAAACACACACACATGCAAACACACAAAAAGACCTTGCAATCCATTGTTTCTGCTTCTAACCTGACAAAAGCACAGCGGCTCTCAGACGTGTGGATGTCTTTTTAAAATCCAAACCTCTGAGCACATTTTATTTGGAGCTGGATGCTGCAGGGCACAGCCGGCCCGTCGGAGACAAGTCCTGCCCTCCCACATTGATAAAAATACATCTGCATGAGGACAGACAGAGATCACACTGCGACTTGCCTCTGCTGTTAGCCGCAGGTACTGGCTGGCAGCTGCAAGACGTTCGGCTGATTTCACCGTCTGCTGTCTTCATTTCACAAAGCTTTCACCAAACGTCACTTCAATGAGGTAAAACTGAGCAATTTAGATCCATGAAATATTTATAAATGATAGAATGAGCTGATGAAAAACACTGAAAAACAGGCCTAACATTGCAGTGGTTCCTAGCTCTGGTCCCTGAGGAACACCATCCTGCATGTTTTAGTTGTTTCTTGCTCCAACACACCTGATCCTGTGATTTTATTACTACTTCAAATCTGCAGAAGCCTGTTAATCACTCATTTATTCAAATCAGGTGCGTCAAACCAGGGGAACAAGCAAAACATGCAGGATGGTGTTCCTCAAGGACCAGTGTTGGGAACCACCGCTTTACAAGAATGCATATCGCCCAACTAACAGGCGATAAAAAGCTTTGAGACATTCTATTACAATAAACCAAACCGAGCTGCCAGCGTTGCTTATCAGCTGCAGTCGTGCACGCTCACGTGTGTTGCACAGTTGCGTATTCACAAAACATTCGTGCTGTTCCTGCACTGCACACACTGATGTCCTCACAACCTTGAGAATGTTAACCTCTCTGCAGTTAAACACGTTAGAATCAGGTCTGGGTATGATTGAGTGCTCGTGCGTGAGCTGCTCGTGTTTGTGCGTGCGCTTGTGTGAACGTACAGAACTGTGCGGGCTCATGGCAGACGCCCTAATCTCCTCACAGACATGCTTTAGGAAGAGATTATGGAAATGGGTGAGAGAGGTTTGTCTCTTTAGTTTATTGCTCGTTCTGTGCACACAAACACACGGACACGCCGTTTGTGGGCGGGGCTACGCCGTTCGATGGCCCGAGGCCTCCACAGAGCTCCGAGCAGTCCATGCCTGCAGATTAGGTGCACGGAGAGGTGCCAGAGGTTGAATGTAAATGTGGAGACGGTACAGGTGGAAGAGTGGATGTGGCTTAAAGAGTTCATGAATACAAGATGCAAGGGAGTTCAAACTATGCAGATGAAGAACGGAAGAAAAAACATGTGCAAGAAAATCAATAGTTAATATTATTTTTATTCTTGAATAACCAGGATGACTTTTTTTAAGCGTTTTCTCCAGCTCCCTAGACTTTTTCCATCTCCCTCTCATCACTTTTAACATTTTCCCCTCTGCACTGGGCTGGAATACAAAGTAAGATGACAAAGAATAGCCTGCAGTTTGAATAAGAAATGTTCTGGATGACTCAGTAAAACTATTAGTGCAGGAGCTGTTTGTGTAAATCACGAGTTCAGGATGATGATTAGTTTGACCAGACTGTGCTTGTGCTCCTGTTTCAGGAGGGAAAGTTGAGTCCAAAGTGTTTTTTTTTTAATTAATTATCATTTGCAGCAAAGCTCACAGATGTCTGCTCCATTTAAAACGTTCAAAACCATCACTGGAGGTATTCATCTCACTCACAACTCTTTGTTAATGTACTGAACACTGTGCAAATAAAAATGGAACACAATGATCTGCAAATCTCAAAAACTCAAATTTTGTTCACAAAGGAGCATAATAAGCACCTGAAATTACCATCCATCCATCATCCATCCATCCATCCATCCATCCATCCATCCATCCATCATCCATCCATCCATCCATCCATCATCTTCCTCTCGTTACAAAGTCAGGTCTTGTGGCTGCAGCTTGAGCAGGGAGGTCCAGACATCTCTCCACAACCTCTTCCAGCTCTTCTGGGAGGACTCTAGACCAACAGAGAGACACGGTCTCTACAGAGTGTCCTGGGTCTTCCCCGGGGTCTCCTCCCAGTCGGAATGCCCGAAGCAACTCCCTAGGGAGGCGTCCAGGAGCATACTTACCAGATGAACCACCTCAACTGGTTCCTCTGGATGTGGAGGAGCAGTGGTTCTCCTCTGAGTCTCTCCTGATAACTGAACTTCTCTGTCTCTGAAGGAGAGTCCAGCTCTGCAGAGGAAACTCATTTCAACCTCCTGTATCCATGATCTCATTATTTCAGTCTCTACCAGAGTTCATGACCAGAGGTGAGGGGAGGAACGTAGACTGACCAGTAAACAGAGATCTTTGTCTTACAGCTCAGCTCCCTCTTCACCACAATGGACCAGCACAGAGTCCACAATACTAACACTGCACCAATCAATCTGTCAATCTCACGCTCCATTCTTCCCTCACTGGGAACAAAAAACCCTGAGATACTTGAACTCCTCCATTTGAGGCAGAACCTCACCCTCGACCTGAAAAGAACAATCCAGCCTTCTCTGACAGAGGACCACGGCCTCTCCGGGTGCCCTGTGGCAGCTCTCTGCTCCACACAGAGGGCTGTGGTAGCGTCAGGAGAGGCATCTGGAGTTAAAATAATCACCAAGTCTTCGTGCCACTTAGTTCACTGTGGTGACTCCTGAAGGGAGCAACCGAAAGGTAAATAAATAAATAAATAAACAAATAAATAAATAAACATGTTGAAAGTGCAGCAGAAACTACATCCCAGCTAACGATAAAACAGATCAGGTCCCTCTCAGGAAGTCGAACACTGTCGGTCTCAGAGCAGGCTGTGAAGAGTTCTGACGAGCAGCATGTGGGGCCAACTGAACATGAACAAAACAAACAAACAAACAAACAAACAAACAAACAAAAAGGAGTAAAAGACAAGAACAAACACCATGTACCACATCAATGAGCTGCAACAGGAGACTGGCTCCAGTCTCACCAAGGACTGGGTCTGGATCGCTGTGCCTGGTGCTGATGGAGACTGGGCTGGGCCTGGCAGCTGCGGGTGAAATTCCAGCTGGGTAGCTGAAAATGTGGCTCGGCCTGTTCACAGGACCTGACCAGTTGGTGGTGGAGTCTGCTCTTCTGCTGCCGGAACGTCACAGTGATCCAGCTGCCTGAAGAACCAGGGAGTTCCTGAACCGTTCTTGGCCTGGTAACCAGAGCTGGTGGCAAGTGAGTCTGGGTCTGGTTGAGTCTGGGTCTGGTAGGGTCTGGGCCTCATACAGTCTGGGCCTGGTCTGGGTCTGGTTGAGTCTGGGTCTGGTAGCCACCAGTGAAGCCTGATTACTGAACTTCTCCATCATTGCTGCTATCTCCTCTGTGCTTTTATGGATGCACTTCAACATATTGACCTTCACTGTAAACTCAGCCTGTGTGACCAAAGAAGCTCCAGCTGTGAGCTGGAGTCTCTGCTGATGGAGTCTCTGCTGACGGAGTCTCTGCTGACGGAGTCTCTGCTGACGGAGTCTCTGCTGATGGAGTCTCTGCTGATGGAGTCTCTGCTGACGGAGTCTCTGCTGACGGAGTCTCTGCACCAGGCAGCTACAGCTACGTGCACGGTGTTTCCTGGTTTCTGCTGCAGAGAAACGCCCTCAGAGTCTCTGACACCTGAGCACCAAGAGGCTTAGCATCTCAGATGATGACAACATTTTTAATTCATGACTTAGCATTCCATATGAATGACTGGACACCTTAAATTATGACTTGGCACTTCAAACAATGATTTAGCATCCTATAATTAATTTAGTGTCCTCATTAAGTTGGTGTGGCACTAACAGCTGACTTGTTGTCCACGCACGTGTTGTTTTCTGCTGTCTTCTAGATTTCCAGCTCTCAGAGTGTTTAAGCTTGATAAACTGTACAAAAGTTGACAGATAAGAATAAAAATCTCATGTTATGTACATCATGAAGCAACAAGTCAGCTGTTTGATAAATGTGTAATCTTATATTTTACTGCACATGGGGGATCATCTCTACTTGTAATATTTAGACTTCAAGTTTCCTCTGATAAAAAAGGACAAAAACACACAGAAGAAGATTCATATGTTTGGTTTTAACATCCTTCCATTGCTTTAAATAACAGATTATAGGAAAACGGGGCGACAGGGGTGGATCAACAGATTTTGACAGGGGGAACACATTTCGACACAACACCGGTCTGGCTTTAAAAAGTAGCTAAAAGTTCATCGCTTTGCAAAAACACAGCAATTGCAATAAATCTAAGTTTATTTGCAAAGTACTGGGATACTTCATCGTGTAATTTGCCTAAATCATATTTATTTGTTTTGGTCTAAATGATGCATAAACAAGTTAAACAATTCAGCGTGTTGACTCTTTTTGTCTGTAAGAGGCTTTTAGTTTGAAGTGGAATGAAAAGGGTGCGCTCGTTTTTAACAGCAGGTATTAAGGGCTCTGAGCGGTGACTTGAACTTGGAGGATATTTTTGGAATCACATTTCAAGTGTACCTTGGAAGAGCTCCAGTGTAAACAGGGCCTGAATAACACGTTCAGCTTTGTTTACCAGCGTGTCTTCTTCTGCTCTTTTATTCTAACCGTTCAAAGAAAAAAACAAAAACAAACAAACAAACGAATGAATGAATAAATAAATAACATTCATTGTTCTCTATAAACTTTATTAACTGATCCGTCGATGCGTGAGAAACTACACCTGTTCTGATATTGTTCAAGGATCAAAGCTAAATACAACTTCATCATACCCAAAGAACAATTATGTTCAGTTTTGTGTAAAAAAGCTTTGAAATGTCATTTTCTAAGGTGAAAATGATTGGGTTTATGAACACACATGAGTTGTTGGGGGTCTTCAACAGTGGTTCCCAACTGTTCTGGGTTGAAATTTATCAGTAGCAAAGGTTTGTAACCTTATATACATAGTACCAGTTTAAATACTGTACATACATGCATTGTCCTTGAACAAAATTAAACCTTAGATATAAGGGACAATATTTTCCTAATTAGCATTTATTCATTTAAATGAGCAATACTATTTTTTTTTTTTTCATTCATTCAACCTTTATTTACACAGGCCTCATTGATGAGGCTCAGTGGGATTAACCTGTTTAAATAAAGGCTGAATGAATAAAAAATGGCACTGGCAAAAAAACCTCACCAGTTTTCTGGTGATATTATATCTGACTGAACTTTGGATTTTCTACCGACTACCAAGCATGAACTTTAATGTTTTGAACCTCTTTGGCTATGGTTGCGTCAGAGGACTCGAAGGTGGAGAGGGCGGGCCCCAGAAACCATCTTATCACCAGCAAACTGGTTGGTTCACTATGTGGGCGTACTGCTTGTGGGACTCAGTTTGTTGGTGCTCCTCAGATTAATGAAGTCTTTTGGATGAAAACAAAATAAAATAAAATAAAATAAAATGGAGGAAAAATAACCATCCAGATGACCTGACTGAACATTGTTGGCTTTTTACCTGGATTATTGAGCATGAACATCTTGAATCAGGTTTAATTCAGCTGATCAGCAGTAAATGTTTATCCTGAGAGTTTTATTTAGATCAGACAAACTCAAATAGACAAAAACACTTATTGCTACTGTAATAAAACTCATATAACAGCTATCTGGGCGTGCTTGGGGCTCGCAACATGTAGGGAAGCTAATGCTACAGCACCAGCGCCACCATCGTCTGCCGCCGCCAGCGTCGGGGTTGCCAGATAGCAAATGACAAATTATCATACTGTCGCTTTAAAACTGTCTATTTTAAGGAAAACTTAAGAATTTGGGGAGTGATTGGGTACTTTTTTCTGGACCACTAAAATCAGTGTATGTTTGTGTATTTTTTAACCATTTATTGTATATCAATTGACACACATTACTGTGGATAAACATATGTATACAGGTACATATATACAGTATATGGCAACGGTGCCAGACAGGTGTTACACCAAATTCGGTGACCTATCATATTGTGACCACAAGGGGCGACAGCGCATTCAATTGCTGTTGTTTAAACATTGAAACCCAAAATGTCTGTTTAATAAAGCTGTAGCATTTAACAGAACATAGTTGTGATGAACTGTGAGACTATTTATGGGAAATTACAGTAAGGATAGGGTATTAAAAGAAGTTATTACATTATTAGAAGCTGTTTTGAACCCAATCTCCCTACCAACAAAGCCCTTGGAAACATTTATTAATCATTTACTACTTTATTAAACAGCAATTTTGGGTTTAAATGTTTAAACAACAGCAATTGAATGTGCTGTCGCCCCCTGTGGTCACAGAATGATAGGTCACAGAATTTGGTGTAACACCGGATCGGGATGCCTGTGTTCAGGTTCAGCGAGAGTGGCGTACTGCTGAAGCCCCGGAGCTCGACAGTCCAACGTAAAACTAACTTGACTGTGGTTTAATGTGGCGCTATGGCTCTGCAGACATTGCACGTTGCTGTCTTGCGGTGTTTAGTGTAAAATAATTCCATACAGCGACATGTTATGATGAAAGTTGGCTAGCTGTTAGCTACATTGCTACTCACTCAGTCTGCACGCTGCATCTGGCTGCAAACTATGAAATGGATTTCCTGAATATGACGTGAGGCGGGTCTTATTACTCTGGGTTCATGAGACACGCCTCCGGATCGGATTGGCCCCACCCCTACTACCATTGCATTGTGGGGAATGTAGTGTTGGTGCGTGCAAAACACCAGCGGGCAGCTGTGGGCTGCAGGCCGTTTCTAATAATTAAATATCATCCAGGGGGCCATAGATAATTAATTTGCGGGCCGGATCTGGCCCGCGGGCCAGAAGTTTGACAAAAACAATGAGCTCTAGCTGTACTAGTTTTATACTGGAACCACTCTGGCTGTTTTTCCTTTCGGCTTCTTGGACATGGGGCTTCATGCTCAAGCCAAGCCATGAATCATGACTGCTTCTATTAACAACACTGTTTTTCAACAGTTTCTATCATTCGTAGGATGTTTTAGCTTTAGGACTCTGGGATGTATCCATGACCCACGAGCTGAATGTGGCCACAACCACAGTCATGTTTTCTGTTTTTCTGCTGCATACTTTAAAGGAGAAACTGCAGCACATGCCAATTGTTGAGGCAAACAGGGCCTCCATCAGGCCACAAAGAACACTTGGAGGAGTCAGTGAAATGTTTGTTGGTGTTAGTGAAGAGATCAGCTCAGTAGGGTTCATACTGTGAACCAAAACATTCCTGTAGAAACTGTGAACAGTGCCAAAGCAGCTGGTGCCATACGCTTACCAGTATTTTTTTCTATAAAACCCAACATTAATTCTGGACTTACTTTTGTAATAATGACTAAATACAGATGTTGTGATGAATAAGTCTGTTCATAAACAGTAGTACGTATACCAAGTTGGACACTTATAATAAAATGTTAGGAAATCACAAAATGTGAACCTGGTTGTGAGAAAACCTTTTTTTCCAGCTTCTCCCTTCTTCAGGGGTCTCGACAGCAAACTGTCATACAAAAACTTGACAATTGTTTTTACACCGGATGTCCTTCCTAACACAACCACAGACCACTGAGCTACGACAGCCCTCCGTGTGGAGCAGAAACCTGGGGGAGCAGATGGTGGGAGTTAAGGGCCTTGCTCAAGGGCCTTGAGTGGGACAAATGAGGGTGGAGGCAGGTGTGGGTGTTTCACCTTTCCCACCCATATTTTGTGTGTCATCAGTACCGGGCGTTGAACCAGCCATCTTCCAATCACAGACCCACCTTCTCCAACATCTATGCCACCACTCCCAATTGGAAGAAAACCATTAAAGTTATTTTTCACGGCACAATTAAACTTTGAACCGCATTTCTACCTTAATGCTCCAAAGAAGGTCAGGTTCTCTCATCTGCTTCATGTTGAGTAACTGGAAATACTTAATCACAGTAAGCTTAATTGAGCTGTAATTTTTTTTGTTATTTCTATGTTTTATTTATATATTTATTTTTCAGTATTGTGGAAAGAGTAGCAAATCAAAAATTGTGACGGGACCAAAGAATAACAGTTGAATAATAATAAAGGTGCTTCAGTGCTTATGAATTGGCACAAGACCTTTAATTACACCACATTCCTGACTCTTTCGGCATGCTGACCTCTTCCCCTTTAGTATTAACATAGACATGTGTATTGTACATTCTGCAGACAACTTGTACAACACTATCCGTTGAGCAGCCTTTTTCTCCTCTTCTGAATATTTATGAATGTTGTTGAGAGGCCACATTCCATTATCAGCGAGACAGCCTGGCATGGAGTTCCTGGTCCTTTCACCCTGCTCACGTCCCCCCTAAAGCCTTGCACTTCATCCAACTGCAGTCTGTTATTTCACCGTGCCTGGCTACAACCAGGGTTGCTGCTGTTAAAGAAAAATGGTGGGCAGAGGAAAAATAAGAAGAAAAATAGTATGAAGGAAAAGGTTGGAGAGCAGTCAAGAAAACAAATCCATACAGGAGAAAGATGAACGTCATTTTCAAGGTCGCACAGCTCCATATTAAATCGACTTATTCTTTGAGGTGGAAATGTATTCTGGCATGGTGACCCTGGCCTGACAAAGGTATAAGTCAAAGTTTCAAGGCAAAGGGGAACAAGAACTCTGGTGATAATGGTCAGGAAAGCATGCCTGCTTTTACACTGGTGCTCTTAAGCTTTAGTGGGACTTCCAGTAACAAGGCACACACCACAAGATTTATTAGCAATCTCTGCTATTAACACATACAAGGCCAACAAGATGTGATGCAGGATCTACTGGGACTTTGCTACAGAACAATGTTCTCATTGTTTCCCGCCTGATTCAACAGAGGGTGTGCTTCACTAATGTCCTCTATTTACCCAGCTTAAAACAAATCCTGACAAACAGGCGAGGGAAAGCTTGACCCAAGACTACGAGATAACGATCAGGTTCAGGGCTCTATCTGCTTCCTCTGTGGTAAATAGGAGATTTCCTAAAGAGATTAAAAACAGGTACAAAAATGAAAAATGTGAATGTTCCTCCAGATTTGTATGGTTTACTTCCAACTAAAGTATGAAACAAAATTGTCTGAACACAAAAATTTCTTGTGCAGAACCTGATATTCACAAATTGCTCACTCAAAAAAGGTCTTTGCTTACTTATTTTTATAGACTCTGTTTAAGGAAAACAAATGCTATTTTTCATCTAACTCTAAACCCAGAAAAAAAACCCCGACATTTTTAATTAAGCTTTGATGGCTTGTCCTTAATGTATGGCAAGCCTTGTTGCCATATAACTGGATCTTCAACCACATGTGTCCGCTGATGCAATCAAAAGCCCGACACCGACCCCACTCGCACATTAAGCACATTATTATGGACCAGTCCAAATGTGGATCGGGCAGGGCCAGGCTCCGGGTTTGGGTTAAAATGACAGCTCTAACACAAACACACATAAAGAGGGTCAATTTTACAGAATCCAGTCAAAAGCAGAGCTGCTTAAGCTGCTGCTGTAAACCACATGTCTGACTCTGCCTCCAGTTCCTTGACAACCTTTTCCGATCTGCAATCCAGACTCACCACAAAGGGATAGAGATGTGATTATCAACGAGGACAGAAGAGTAATTGAAAAACAATTCAAGGCCTTGGGATGAATTTGAAGAGGACAAGAACAGTCCTTTAAAGCAGATACTTGGCCAGTAAGGATATCTGACAGCACCTGTGCTTGCTCAATGACTCGTGGTTTCACAATCAAAGTATCGAATGTGAGAAGTTTCTCTCTCCGTCTTAATAACGTCTAACAGCTCCATCCATCCTCACAGCCCTCAAAACACAGAGCACCCACAGCCTTTAATCTAATCGGCCTGTCAACAACAATTTGGGCTGCTCTCACACAAAATTCCTATTGAAATGCACATACAAGTGCTGAGGCGTGAGGTGCAGGGAGTGCACGATAAAGGAGGCATCTGTTTTCCGCCCACTAAGACATGGTCGCTGAGTTGGAGTCGAGGTCAAGCACACAGCCTTTGTGTGCTCCGGCTAAGTTCACCGTGCTCTGCAGGAGAGCAACACGCACCGCACAAAGCTCCAAAGAGCTGCATGTAATTAGGATACAATGAGTTTTGTGTCGGAGTCGGCGACACACCTCGTGTTATATCATGGCCTTTTGGAGGCTGTCACAATCTTTGTTTTGGCTCTTTGAGAAATGACCTTCCCAAAAATGTCACAAGTGTCTGTCGAGTCCTAGTGCTGGAGCAAGATAAGCCTCAACGACGTGCCCTCAGCTGGTAATTAATGCTTGGTCTTGTTCGAGTGTGGGGTGAACGTCTCAAAACTACAAAGAGTGTGAGCGATGAACGCTTGTTTCTGTGGCAAAGATGTGGCAAGAATGGGAATGGATATGTCCTTTAAAAGGGTGGATAAGAATGTTTTGACAGAAGTTAGGCACACAAGCACTGATTCATTGTGATTATCCGACAGTATGGCAAAGATGATTCATAGAAGCAAGAAATAAATAAAAATCACCTCAAGGAATACAATTAAAGCTTGCATGGGATTTTTAAAGCAGACGGTGGTATTAAAGCTGTAAAATAACGCACAATCATCACTTTTTCCATAACAATTTGTGCTGTCAGGTGAAAATTCAAAGCTGAACCATAAATCAAAATTTCCGACATGAGCAGGTCTACAGCTAAACTTCAGAGAGGAGATAAAAATAAAGTCTGCAAACCCTGTATTTTGTTTCTCTGTACCCTGACAGACACGTTAAAGACTCAGTGATGTATTATTCAGATCAGAGTTCAGGATCAGATTTCCATCTCTTGCCTCCTGCTGTCACAACATGCATACAAACACATTCTTTATGTATCAATTGCTAAAGCAGGGTTAGGGGCCCTTCATGTCAAGTTTTAATGCACTTGGTGCTGAAGCGGCTGCATGTAAAACAGAAAGCACTGATCTACAGCTGCATCCTGCTACGTGAGTTTTATTACCACATCATTTTATTTTCACTTATTTGGATAGATTTAAGGCACTTCTGGGAAAAAGGGCTCAAGGTGTAAAATCTGAGAGTTGTAAGGACTCAGTCCCATCCTGAAGCAGCTATAGAGACCTGCAGGTCTCTATAGACCTATATGTCTATAGGTCTGTAGATCAGTACTTTCTGTTTTACATCTAGCTGCTTTCGCACTGAGTGCATTAAAACTTGACATAAAGGGCCCCTAACTCAGCAATAGTAATTGATATAGCTTCTCTGGTAGCGTGAAATAGGTCTAAAGACCTGTAGGTTGGTCTCTATAGATCTGTAGGTCTATAGAGACCTATAGGTCCCTATAGAGACATGACGTATCCCTATAGGGACCTACAGGTTTTTCACACCACCAGAGAAGCTATATTGTGTAAAACTTGGCCAACAGTTCACTTGTGCATGTGACATTGACCATCAATAATAATGGTGGACTCCACAGTTGAAGCTGTACATTGTGGGTCTTTGACTTAAAGAAAAAAATGTTTAACCAGAAGACGAGGGTAATGTTAAACTGAGATACTGACAAGCTGATGCTCTGTACAATGAATGTGACTATTTGATTGACATGGTTTGTAAAAAAAAAAAGTGACCGAAACAACTAAATTGGTTAAATTCTGATTATTTGAGCCACGACTGCAGATATTTGAGGGCATTTTGCATAAAAATTCAACAAGTTTACTTCAAGTCCAGCTATAGGTTTTCTGTTTCATTCTATTAATACAAGTACTGTACTTAAATCCAATTCAAATATTATTTAATTTATAACAATCTAATTATTAAAATAAAATTTATAAATAAAAGCATTTACGGTAACTAATGAATCATATTTTAATTTTCAATCAAATCTCATGGCGCTCAGTTGAGGGAACAGGCTGTCTGAAAGTACTTTTTAAATTTTCAAAGCAGTCAAAATAATGAATTTTAAAATGTGTTACATTGCAAATTGATATTTACACCAAGTAATCTGCAGTTTCGACACCCATCGAACTGCAAAGAGCATCTTCACTTTTGAATTTAAAGAACGAGGCTAAATGTAATTTTAAGAATCAAAAAGTTTCCATTAGTTTCTGTTTCCTGCATCATTCATACATCGAGCAAACAACCCCAGAGGACGCACATTAAAACTCATTCAAAGTCACATTTCTCTCAAACAATCTGCACAAACAGCCGTTCCACCAGTGTTTGTGTTGAACTCAGACTACTGGAAGACTTCATGGCGACTCAGAATTGTGGAAAAATGTCAAGAGAATATGTTTAAAATAAGTTTCCAATGTCTCACTGAAACCAGCGAGCAGAGCAACATGACATGTTTTAAAACTCAAGGCTTATATTCGAGCGCAAACTGCCTTCCTGTCGATGCACGTCATTCTGTTGTTCACCTCGGCTCAATTTGTACCCACCCTGGCAGCCTTTCCCACATTTATGGTTCAATCTACTGGAGTACACTGTTAAAACAAAGACAGGAGGATTTGGACTAGTTTCTAATAAACAATTTATCATCAACGTGGTTTGTAGACCTGGGCATTTGTCTCAGATGTTCTCAAATGTCAGGAGAGCTCCTGTGCCGGTGTCAAAATGCACCAGTGCTCTTGAGACGACTTTGTGACAACTATGAGAAAGTTTGTTGCACTAGTTTTGTGAATGTGTTCAACACTCTAGAGACAGGAGTCCATGTCTCTGTGACTCCTGAAAGGAAATCAAGAACCGACTCAAACACTGCAAGACGTTCTGGAAACTCCTTCATAAATGTTGTTCACCATCCAGCAGTCAGTTAAATACCTCCTTAAGTACTTTAAATAGTGTAGATTTGAGTAAAAATAAGAATGCATACAAACATGCACCACCACCACTTTACATGCCATTTGTGGTCAGAACAGCTTTAAAAATGTTAAGAGGCTTTACAGAGTACACACCCATCATCTGCACTATTAACACTTGATGGAACTGAAGAATTCTCTTTGATCCTGTGGCAGGAGGGTGAATGGACCTACGAAGGTTCAGCCCAACCCAATGATGTGAAGGTTTCGGATGAGCAGCGCCAAAGAGATTAGGTCAGGGAGCAGTGGTCTGTGGAGGGCAGAGCAAACAGGAGCAGACAGGCAACAGACTGAAGCTCCATTGTGTGAACAACTGAGGAGACCAGAGCATCACTGACCTCAGCTGCACTCCATGATTTGTCCATATTGTCCACGCTGACCTGACTCATCTTATAAGCACAAGTATGTTTGAAAAATCACACAGACTGGAAATCTGTGGACTGTCACAAACTCCAAGCTTCAGTCCCACCTTCAATGACCTTTAATAGTTCTCCTGAAGATGTTGACTAGCATGAACTAATTAGCTACAACCAGTGAGGCAGCAGCAGAACAGGCAGACGCTCCGTTTCAGGGACTCTCTTAACAAAAAGAAAGAAGAGTTTCTTACAAAGACCGGAAGGAAAAGACTGAAAAGAAACGGACACCTGAACACAGAGGCTGTGGCTGATGGAACAAAAGGCTCATACTGCACCAAACTTCCTTCAGAGGTCTGCCTTAAAGAGTAATGTTGATCACAGTAGACAATCAAAAACAGACTGGAGAACATCACTTTCAATCTTGCAGACGTCTACAAAATACATACCAAACAAACAAGTTTTGCACTTTTCAAAAAATGTAAGATTTTATTATTATTATTCAAGAATGTTCTTGAATGAATGTTCATGAGCCACCACCTTCGAGGCCACGGTTTTAGTCTAACATCATCTAATGTTTAACTTCTGTGTACAAACCTCTGAACTAAACTTGGGCAGAAACCCTGGGAGGGCCTGGGTGTTCTGGACCCCCCAATTTTGGAAAAACAAAATGCCACCCTCCCTCATAAAAATAAATGATTTGGGAAAAACTATAATTTTAGGCAATATAAAAAGGAAAAGCATATAAATCCCACATTGGTAACTATACATCATTTATATTGGCAAAACAATGCAAATTATACCTCTCAAAAACTTGAGACAAGTTTTTGTGACCCCCAATCAGTCTAGTGGTGCGGTCCATTGATCCCCAACACGAGCGGAGTGCACATAAAGAACACAGCAGTTTAACAGGATTTCTGTAGCACAATGGTTTCTTTACTTGACTTTTGCATGTGGGAACTGGGTTTGAGCCTCGGTGGAAACTCAAATATTTTCTTGTTATTCAAGGATTCAAGGTTCTTTATTGTCATTCACATCACATGTGATACATGAGGTGTAGGCCTGTCACAATAACACATTTTGCTAGGCGATTAATTGTCTCAGAAATGGTTGCGATAAATGATATTGTTTGAAATTTGACAAAAAGTATTAATTATGTTCAAATTTACGAAGAAATGTTGGTTAATTTTTGTGTGTAGTACCTTTTTTGACCACCAAATGGCAGTACAAGACTGTCTGAACCGAAGGATGGATAGTGAGGGAACAAGTAGCGTCTCTGTAAGAAGAATGGGAGGGAGGCCCCTTGATGTGACATGGGCTGTCTCTAGAGTTGCATTCAGGCCCGCAAAATCAAGTTACAGTGATTTATTTTTTCTTTTCACAGTGATTAATCTGGTTAGATGTTCATGAGTCTAACAGCCTCAGGGTAGAAGCTGTTCCTCAGTTTAGTGGTTCTACACTTAATGCTGTTTAACCTTGTGTGCTGGATAAAAACAAGCAAGGTGCAGACTTCCACTTTGGCGTGTGGCATATACAAACTGATTTGTAGCATATTTAACATGGTTGATAAGAATATGCGCATACATTACTCTTTAGGCATCTAAATCATTCCTTCTGTTAACTGGCTCCTGTGACAATACATTTGTTAGTCTGTGCAAGGCAGTTGTACATTTGCTTTTTGGCATATTTAAAGGTCAGTCCAGTTCTGAAAACACAACTTTGAAAAAAAAAATTAAGACTTCTTTATCGTAATCCAAATGTGTTCAGTGTATCTAAGATGTTTAAGTATAAATAACATTTGATGATCTATGTTTTCACAGAATCATATCAGGAGTCGATCGGGGACTATAACGTTATGAGCAACGATGAGACGCAGATAGAGGTAGATTTTTTTCTTTTAAAGTTTTTAAAATGTTCAATTTCATAAATTCATCACTCTTACATCCTGCAAGGTCAATGAAATTAGGATCTGACCTCTGAAATATTTAACTCCATGATTTCACCAGGAGCATAAACTGATGTTGGGAAAATCTGTTCTCTCCGAACCAAAGAATGTCCAGAAACGAGCAAAAGGAGAATTAGAGCTAACTTTTTTGAAAAGGGTTTAGCAACAAAGGCATTCTCTGCCAGAATGGCATTAAATGTCAGATTAAAAAGCAGAACTCAGAAAGAGAGTTCAGTGTTTGTAGGCTCAGGTTAAATCATTTCATCTGGCCATCTTACAGAAACTGGTCCAGATGAAATGATTTAACCTTCTTTAGAGTTCAGTGTATTAACTGGTAATTAACAGTCAGCACTTAAAAAATTGTAGCATTACATTTAGTCTGTAAAAGTTTGCCTTCTCAGTTCTTCAATGATTGAAAATGTGACCCATTCTGGACTCACCAAACAAACAAGTACCTTGTCAATGTTTGTCCCCCAAAAGAGGGGAATTGAAAATACCCTTTGTCTGTCTATCCTTCATGTTGTGAACGTGATAATTGATCAATAAGTGAGTTGCTGACTTCCATTTGGATGTGCAGCTGCATCTAGTTCACCTCATGTCCCCTCCTGGTGGCATTCTGTTTAAAGTTAACACATTTAGTTCAAAATCTTTTGAAATTTATTTTCTAAAATTAAAGTGCCCATCATCCAGTTCTTCATATCATTTGATGAATAAATCTGAACCCTGGTCAACTTCACCGTGAAAATTTACCAATTTTATACTAAATTCAGAGATGAGCTAAAACACATTTCTGACAACATCTTTATTTCAAACTCAATCCATGTAAAACTTTTAAAGTAAAACTGTAAAATAAATAAAAAAATAAAAACGATTAAAAGTTGTTCAGGAGAAGTTGTGTGATAAAGTAGCATGTTACATTCATGCAGGTTGTACAGCAGCATTTTGGATCAACTGAAGACTTTTTAAAGAAGTATTTGGACACCCAGATAACAAACCAGTGCAATAGTCCAGTCTAGACGTGACAAATGCATGAACCAGTTTTTCTGCATCATTTTTAGATGTTTCTAATGTTAGTGATATTACGCAGGTGGAAGAAGGAGGTTCTAGTAACATTTTTAATGTGGAGGATAAAAGACATGTCCTGTTCAAAAATAACACCAAGATTCTTAACTTTAGAACTGGATATAATCTGGAAATCACAGTGTTACTAATACTTGTTCTGTTAAATTATTGTTAAACTCTAATAAAAACTGCCTTTGTTCCTGTTTTCCTGCAGGACTGTTTGTCCCAGCAGTGTCCCCAGCCGTCCAAGATCCGTGTCCTCATCTTGGTCCTGCACGGTGGCAACATACTGGACACTGGTTCTGGTAAAACAATAACTTGATCCTGTAGCATTTTGTGAAAAACAGTTCTATACATAAATAAATTACATTTTTCTAAAAGCAAATTAAAGGTTAGGTGAACATTGTAGCTTATTTGGGAACCGGAAACTTTTAGTTTGAACAACCGTTTTATGTATTTAACTTATGGAAATCATAAAACTTTGCAGGTGTCACACTGTACAAGGTAAATATTGGTATCGTAAAATATAATGAAAACATAGAAATGCACTGAAAACATTAAGTATTGCTGCACTCAGAACCCCTGTGAGGTATCAAAGGATTAAGCTGATAAAAATAGATTAATATAATAATATTAATATTAATAAAAACAAACAGTACAGCCATGTCCCCCATCGTGGAGGGATTTGATTGTGTTATAGTTTTGGAGATGAGTGTTTTTCTGGACTAGAATTGAACAGAGAATGTAAGTAAACCTAAATGTTCCTGGTGCAAGATGTTCTAGTGGGTGTTAGTTAAACTGACTCCAAACCATTAGAGGAAACTTACATTTCTTAGAAATATAGTTTCCTCGAGTGATTGGGGTGACCAAAGATTATTCAATGCAATGTGAAAATAGTTGTTGAAATCATAATTCTGAATGTCCCGATGCAGCTCAGTAATCCAGTTAGAAGAATCTGAGAAGGTTGAGTCAGATGCACCGGAGGACCTGACTCAACCTTGTTAGATGATTCAGAATGTGGAAACATTTAGCAGATAAATGTCTTGCTGAGAATGACCTTGTTTGACTTTGTGGCTTGATTAAATTTAATTAAGTAAATGAAATCTGTGAAAATTTCACATAACATTCATCCATCCATCATCTTCATCGTGTTCTGGACTCAGGTCTCGGGGCAGCATCTTGAGCAGGGAGGTCCAGACATCTCTGTCCACAGCCTCTTCTAGATCTTCTGGGAGGACTCCAAGGTGTTCCCAGGACAACACAGAGACATAGTCTCTCCAGTGTGTCCTGGGTCTTCCCAGGGTCTCCTCCCAGTTGGACATGCCTGAAGCACCTCCCTAGGGAGGCGCCCAGGGAGCATCCTTACCAGATGCTGAACCTCCTCAACTGTCTCCTCTGGATGTGGAGGAGCAGTTCTACTCCAAGTCTCTCCTGATAACTGAACTTCTCAGCCTGTCTCTGAGGGAGAGTCCAGCTCTGCAGAGGAAACTCATTTCAACCTCCTGGATCCACCATCTCATTCTTTCAGTCTCTACCAGAGTTCATGACCAGAGGTGAGAGGAGGAACATAGACTGACCGGTGAACAGAGTTTTATCTTACAGCTCAGCTCACGCTTCACCACAACGGACCGGCACAGAGTCCACAATACTGCAGATGCTGCACCAATCCATCTGTCAGTCTGACGCTCCATTCTTCTCTCACTCATGAACAAAATCTTGAGATACTTCAACTCCACTTGAGGCAGAACTTCACCCTCGACCAGAAGAGGTCTGTCCTCTCTGGATATTTGATTACAACTAATTAACGGTTCAAGTCAGTCCAATACAAGATGGCCGCCACAGCTAAGTGATCTAGAAACACATAAATGGTTAATATGTCTAGTTGAACACAATACGATACGCATCACGATAAATATCACAATATTAGTTTCAGATCATTAAAAACTTTTTCACATTTTAAACATCTCGGCAAACTTTGTTAGAGAAAACCAACTCTTTCTGATCCGATCAGGTCGTCATGGAAACGTCAGCCTCTAATTACTTCCTGCAGCAACATTTTCCCTGAGCGGTCGCATCAAGCGACGTCACGTTAAACGAAGAGCTTCAGAGTCGTTAGCTAAAGGTCAGGACGAGCACTGGAGGGTCCGTGTAACTCAGCCTGGTCTGGTTCCGGAACGTTTGCCAGGAAAACTGGGATTTACAGAAGCAGATCTCCACGGTAACGTAACATCAGAGACAGGATGAGGACAAACGAGAAACACGGACCAGCGGGTCCAACAGAACGAATGGTTCTGTTTTCATGTCGGGCCGTTCTGACCCAAACGCCTCTGACAACACGTCTGCTGCAACCTGAGCATACAGCAACGGTTTCCTCAGTTCTTCCAGTCTGATGGGACAGAGACACAACTCCACAGAGTTTACAACAGAGAAGCTCAACTCACTGAATATGAATCTGATGGTCTCTGTTAGCAAAATATCTCATGAACCACTGGATACAACTTTAACAAACTACCCAGGAATAAGTTAGTTGTTCATCTACAACTGATCAACTCAGTTCAAGATGGCCGCCACAGCCACAGACCCTGACGCCACCTCTTCAACCAAAGGAGGACGATGAGCGTTAGATGTTTGACTTCAGCGATGGAGGGATGACGGAGGGATGAAGATGGAAGAAGATGGAGGGATGATGGAGGGATGAAGATGGAGGGATAAAGATGGAGGGATGACGGAGGGATGAAGATGGAAGAAGATGGAGGAATGATGGAGGGATGAAGATGGAGGGATAAAGATGGAGGGATGACAGAAGAATGAGGATGAAGGGATGAAGATGAGGGATGAGGAAGGAGGGATGAAGATGGAGAGATGATTAAAAGGATTATGGAGGGATGGTTATGGAGGGCTCATGAAAGGATGATGGAGGTGGAGGGATGATGGAGGGATGAAGATGGAGGGATGATGATGGTATGATGGGGAAAAGAAAATTGAGGTGGAGGGATGATGAAGGTATGCTGGAGAGATGAAGATGAAGGGATTATGAAGATGGAAGGATGATGGGGAGATGAAGATGAAGGTATGATGGAGGTGGAAGTATGATGGAGGGATGAAGATGAGGGGATGATGAAGGTGAAGGGGAGGGATGATGGGGAGATGAAGGTATGATGGAGGGATGAAGATGAAGGGATGATGGGGAGATGAAGATGAAGGTGTGATGGAGGTGGAGGTATGATGGAGGGATGAAGATGAAGGGATGATGAAGGTGGAAGGATGATGGGGAGATGAAGGTGTGATGGGAGGTGGAGGTATGATGGAGGGATGAAGATGAAGGGATGATGAACGTAGAGGGATGATGGGGAGAAGAAGATGATATGATGGAGGTGGAGGTACAGTATGATGGAGGGATGAAGATGAGGGGATGATGAAGGTGAAGGTGGAGGGATGATGGGGAGATGAAGATGAAGGTATGATGGAGGGATGAAGATGAAGGGATGATGGAAGGATGGAGGTGGAGGTATGATGGAGGGATGAAGATGAAG
>JARVLU010000103.1:3863239-3873255 GCA_031762415.1 Simpsonichthys santanae | reverse complement strand
GGCCAAGACTGGTGTAATGTGCTCTCTTTTGCCTGTACTGGTTAAAAATCAGGCTGCTGTGTTCTGGACCAGTTGTAATCGTGCAATGGTCTGACTGATACCAAACAGGAGTGAATTGCAGGACGCCTATTGTGTATGATGGAGACTGCGTTGAGTGTATGGCAAATTGCATCAGTAGTTGCTCCAGCCAGTTCATTGTAACCCAAAATGTATCTATTTTTAATTAGAATACTCCTCATCACCCCTTTGGCAAAAGGTGAATGATCTTTTTTCTTTCTGTGTGTGTGTGTGTGTGTGTGTGTGTGTGTGTGCGTGCGTGCGTGCGTGCGTGCGTGCGTGTGTGTGTGTGTGTCATTTATGCTAAATATCTCAAGACCAATAGATTAATTTTAATTAAACTTTCAAGAAAAAAAAATAGATGTTAATTGACAGTATTTAGTCAAAATTTGGTGTGATAGTTGTTCTGTATCATCCCTGACTTTTACTCCAAGTGCTAACCGATGGTCTTTATTTAAGATGTTGCTATTACCTATTTGAGTCAACTTTGTCTTTTAGCACAATATCTCATGAACAACAGGGTGATTTTGTTGAAACCCTCAGCAAACAAATCACCAGATGCTCATCCACAGTGGAGACAGTCAGTTTTAAGATGACTGTCACAGCTAACTGATGTTAGCAAACACAAAAATGGCTGTAACTCAGTCTGTTTTATGGAAATTGAGCTCAAATTTGGTGTAGTAGCAGCTGAGAGCCGTCCACAAGATATACTTTGAGGGTGACGTCGAGTGAGATCGCTCATTGCATTTGGTTTTGCCACTAATTGCTCACATGCGCATACAATCAGATTACACCATTTATGGAAATTAAACTGGTTTTCCAATGGTTCAAGATTTATTACCAAAAACTGTTGCAACAAAGAAATTATTTACCAAACACAAATTTCCTTAGTTTTTGCTCTAACTTTAAATGTTTTTATTAGTCTTATATGCTATACTGTTTGTATTTTCATCAGGTTGGTGCATCTATTGTTTTTATTTGCAGTTTATCTTTGGCGTTAGTTTGTATTCTCGTATTATTAGGTTCTAATAAATTCTTGCATCTTCTTAAGAGAACCCTTTTAAAGCCTGACTGGGAAGTAATGTGTGCAGAAATTCAGAGTTAGAAGAAGTCTTAAAGAGGAGTAAAATAGATCACCCTTTGTTTTATCTCACCATCTTTACCTGTAACACGCACACACACAAACCAACGTCTTCAGGCCACAGTAGTGTGTGCGTTCTGGCTGTTGTTGCGTTGTGATTTCATGCCCTGTATCGCATCCGTGTCGGACAGAAGAGCCGACTCCAAACACAGCTGCACCTCAGCTGGTGGCAGTGCTGTTCATGTGCTGACATGAGCTTCACCAACGATGGCCTGTTGTAACTAGAGACCCACTCTTTCCAGTCACACCTCCAGTCCCTACACACATTTAACCCTCCACTAAGAACTCATGTGATGTTGTTTCAGACCACAAGGTCCCATAAATATATTGTCCTCAGATTAGTTGGGTTGTTGCACAAGAACATCTTCGAAGCTTTTTGTGGACTACAGTTTTAAGTTGAATCTTCCTTTGAAGGAAGTGGTGCATTTTAAGCCCATTAAACTGTTTTTTTTTTTTTTAAATTTACTTCAGACAGAACAGCATGTTCAACATATCTAAACACGGATTATAAATTACTACTAATACAAGCTGCGGACATTTATATCCCTTTATTTTTACCAGTTCTATAAATCCCAGCACAAATATTCTGGCAGTAAAGGTGTAGTTTCCCTGTGACAATAGTTTCCACTTTGTAATCCTTTCAAAATAAACTGAGGTAATAAACAAACGCTGGATTATTATAGGCTTTTCAGTTAGGGAACATTTTGATTCTCTGTACCTGGTGTTGGTGGAGAAAAAAAAAATCACAATTTCTTGAATTTGTACATTTTAATGTTTCTTTATGTTCAAAATAACTGCTCGACATAGATTGTGTAAAGTTTAGCAGGGCCATCGTCCAGGAAGACGGCCTAAAATCAAAGCATGCATCACTCTTTATTTATCAGATGCAAAGCTATGCCCCAGAACTACCAGTTCAAAACAAGGTCCTGGGCTGTCTTAAGGATGCTGTACTGTCACCTGAAGTGTTTAAAACATAAAAAATAGTCATGTTTAAGCTATTCAACCCCCACTCATAAAATAAGACATACTGGAATATTATTACCAGATTTTAGGACTGAATTCTTTATTTTTAAAGATGGTTAATTGTATCATTGGGGGTAATTTATTTCTGTATTACAAACACTCTTTAAAATGATGTACTTTTGTGCCTATGGTCTTTCTCAGACAGAAACTGTGAGCTTTCAATCTAAAAAAAGAGAAATGTTGCTTTCTAAGAAGAACAAAAGACCTGTACCAGACTGGTCAACTCTTACTGATGTCCTCATCGTGAACAGTCTACTTCAATCTTCCAGCAGCTCTTCCCCCACTAGCTGCACTCTGTCTTGCACTTACAGGAGAGTCATTCAAATGCTAAGTTAAATTTACTTCACTCTCCCTTTGACAGGGCTCCATCTATGCATCTGCCCCATTGACTTTACCGTTGTCTCGAGTCATTGACTTGAAGTTCCTTGTACCTTTTCCAGTAAAAAACTGCAGCTTCGGTCCCTCCCACCATACACAGCCAGTCTGATGGGGGTCGCTGCCCCTTTCTCCAAGTGAGCTTGCCCCAAAAACGGATATAGAAAACAGAATAGATTACTTTTAGGGGAATTTCATGAAAGTAAAAGATTGTTGTTTGACTTTACCTCTTTGTTTTATAAAAAAAAAAAAAAAAAAAATGGGGTTAACTTCTGGAAGCCCCTGTCATCTTATCAGTGCTGATCATTTCTCACTGATGGAACAAAGACCATGCCTTGCCTGCACATCCTCTTGACGCACAGCAAGTCCTTACCTGTCAGACAAAACTAGACTTCCATTTTTGCTTCTTCTTTGTAAGAAGAGACAAAACCAACAAAGATGCTTCTTGAGCCTTGATGCCACAGAGGCTGGCTGGTAAATATGGTTTTACTGCTTGTAGGGTGTCAGTGAATCAAGGCAAAGGAGCTACAGAGCAAACCCTGACTCTCAGTTTGCTTTTCTGTTTGTTGAACCGACACAAGCCTGTGCTCTGTAGACCCTTGATTAACTGGCACTTTAAGACGTTATCCTTTGTATGTTTTAGAAAACTGTTGAATGAACCAAACTTTAATTTATCTTAAATGGTGCAGCCAAACTTAAATTTGAAAATCAGTCAATCAGCTTAGCTGTTTCTGCTATGCAATCCCTAAACAAGTGGTACGCTGATGTGCTCGTCGCTGAGGGATTTGAATTGTGAATATTTGTATTTTTTAGATGAGTGATTTTCTGGACAGGAATTGAACAGGGAATGAAAGAAACCATAATATTTTTGAGTTACACTGTGTATATAAACAGTGGTGTTTTTTGTTGTTCTTACCCGAGGCAGCTCAGACTGACAGATCCTGGCCAGCGAAGGCAGCAATTTTATCAGAGTCAGACTCAGAGTTTCTTTATTTGTAAAAAGACAAACCTGTAATAACATCTAAGATATAAACTAAGAAAAACATTAACTAAGGATACACTAAGCTCTAGTAGTACAAAAACAATATGCCAAACAGCAGCACGAACATGAGTCTGTGTGAGCAAATGAGTATGAATGAACACAGCAACATGAAACAGATCAGCAGCAACATAATGTGATTTTTCACAGTGATTATTCTGGTTAGATATTCATGAGTCTAATATCCTCAGGGTAGAAGCTGTTCCTCAGTCTAGTGGATCTACACTTAAGCCTCCAGTATACGTATTTGGGTGGACCTCAGTCTGCAAAGGTCCACGCATATCAGATTAGATTCAAAGTGGACACCCGCAGGGCATGTCAGTGCAAATCTCAATTTTTACGACCGCTTACTTGTACTCTGTGTTGCACAATAAACTGCCTGTTGACAGAATGTTTTGTATGCAACACCAATGTTTTAAATTCCCCTTCTTCATCCCTGATCTGGTTTAATGGCCTTTTCTTTTGTTTTGTTTTCTTCCAAGAGGCAAGTGGTCTTTTCCTCCTCGTCCATTGACTCCATGACTGAAATTGTGAGAAATGAAGGAATTTGTCACGAGCAAATTAAAATCACGTCCAGTGTGGCTGCGGGAGGGTCTGGAGATTTTCTGGTGGACTGGTCTGATGTGTGGACTGCAGGGCCAGTGCTCCCTGTTTTATTTATTTATTTATTTATTTATTTATTTTTATTAGAACTTTTTATTAACAACATATAAACACAGAACACGGCTGTGGCTGCCAGCTTTCTTTTTTTTGTGACCTGTCAATCAGTCCAGTAGGCGTGTCAGCAAATGACCAATCGGCGACCTCAATTTGTCTCGAAGGTAAACGCCCCTTGCCTGCAGAGCTGACAGCAGCTCAGGGTGGACGCTCGAGTATGAAGTCTCAACTGGCTGCGGACAATGTGCACAGTGTCCGTGCAGAAAAAGGCCCATGCGAGTATACTGGAGCCTTTAATTCTCATCAACCTCCTTCCTGAGGGGAGCGGGGCAAAAAGTGTGTGTGCTGGGTGAGTGGGATCCTTCATGATGCAGGTGGCCCTCTTCCTGCATCATCCACCATCAGGCGCAATGGCAGAGCCAGGGGGTGGCCAGTGGTGGCCCTGGCCACCATAGGTTAGTCTTCAGCCACCCCAATCATTTGAGGAAACAGTACTTCTAAGCAATATAAAAACTATAATTCGTTACAGTAGCATAGTTTCCTCAAATGATGGGATGGTCAGTTTACATACATTGGTGGCCATTTTGGATTTTGACTTGGCAACACGGTGGCGCAATTGGTAGAGCTGCTGCCTCTCAGCGAGAAGGTTGCCAGTTCAAATCCCAGTCGGGAGCCTTTCTTGGTGGAGTTTGCATGTTTTCTTCATGCATGCATGGGTTTTCTCCAGTTTCCTCCCACAGACCAAAAACATGCATGTTAGACTGATTGGTAACAATAAATTGTTCCTAGGTGAGTGAGAGAGTGAATGGTTGTTTGTCTCGTTTGTCTCTGTGTCCCTGTGATGGACTGAAGACCTGTCCAGTGTGTCCCCCGCCCCTTGCACAGTGATTGCTTGACATGGGCGACCTCCATGACCCAAAATGGAAGAAGCGGGTAAAGATAATGGATGGATAGATGGATGGACTTGGCAACCCCATTTTTTTAAAGGAACCTTTCTTATGCTTTATTTTTCAATTTATCACTCTCACAACATGAGTGGATGGATGGACCCTTTTCTGTCCGTGTTGAGGGCCAACAAATGCTTAAACCTGTGACTGCAAAAAAATAATAATAATAATAATAATAATAATAATTAAAAAAAAAGACTTCAGGAAGTTTTTCTGAAGAAATGGGCAGATAACAGGGTAACGGTACGCTAAAATCACATTTCGGTTCGGTTCAGTTTCAAGGAGGGCTTGGATCAGTTAATTTTCAGTACTGTACACACACACACACACACAAAAAAAAGCCAAAATTAAGACTTACAAACCATTTATTTTTTAAATATGCAGTGAATATCTCCAGCTGTGGAGAAAACCTCTCACTAACAACAGGTAACAGCAGTGTGTCTGTATTTGGCCTCATTACTCACAACCTCTTCTTGGACCTGCTCCTCCAGGTGGACAGGTCTCTGGAACAGAGTTCAGTCATCACACACTTCTTAGCTGCAGGTGATCTGGTGGATTTCCCTGAAGAGGAAGAAGTCATCTGCTACCGCTGTCCCAGACTGGAAATAAAACACAAAGAGGTTAAAAAAAAAGTTAATAAGATTATAACTTTAAATTTAAAAAAAGTTAATTAGATAATAATAAAACATCAATACCTCTTCTTGAATGGTTGAGGTGGTTGAATCTCTCTGTCATCATCATCATCATCATCATCATCATCATCATCATCATCATCATCATAATCATTAGGGCTTTACTCTGGTCCAGGGCTTGTTGACAATATCAATTTTAACTTTTTCATAAAGTGCTGAACTTTTTGACTGAAGTGTTGACATGATGGATGTCGTAGCTCAAGAACTTTAAAGTCAGCGCATCAACAACATTCAGATGTAGATACAGAACTTTAAAAACTCCTACATCTTGTGTTATTGCTCTGAAACGATCTGATTTACCTGATGAAGGTTGTTTAAATGCTGCTGTTAGCGGTGTTTGCAACAAGCTGCTTTTCTTGCTTGTAGCAGACGTTCATGTTCGGATGACGTAGTTTCAAGCACGTTAACAAGTTCAACGTGTTGCTGCTGCAGATCCAGTCTCTGTGAAACAACGTCCACACAGCTTTGGATTGGTTCACGTCTTTTAACAAGAAAGCCAAAACGTTCCCAAACAGGAGACCGCAACGAGATGCTAGGCTGCTAATGCTGCGTGCTGCAAGATAATAGCGCTGTGCTGAAACATGCCTAGGAATTTTAGTTCCGCGGCGCATATTCTCCCGTTAATAACTTTTAATGAGTGAAAAAATAACTGAAACGGTACGCAGGTGGACCGAACCAAATGTGCCGTGTGTATATACAGTATAAATATATATATATATATATATATTGTATATATATATTTCGGCTGCTCCCTTCTTCAGGGGTTGCCACAGCAAATTAACTCGCACGAAGACTTGGCAATGGTTTTTACACTGGATGTCCTTCCTGACACAACCACAGCCCACGAGCTACCACAGCCCTCTGTGTTGGGCAGAGAGCTGCTGTCTAGTGTGCCCAGGGCAGCAGACAGTGTGGGTTACGGGCCTTGCTCAAGGGCCCAGAGTGGGGCAAATGAATGCAGAGGCACTTTCCTACCCACATTGTGATGTTGTCGATCTGGGGAGGTGAACCAGCAACCTTACAATCACAGGCCCACTTTCTCTAGTCTCTGCAGCATCACTCCCCCATCCTTTGAAACTAACTAAAATACAGAATTAAAACTCATGAAAACTACTTATTGTTGACAGCCAGAGTGTTGTTTATTTCCTCTTGAGTGTGAGTAGTCACCTGATTAATGAAGCAGTAAATATTTAATCTGGGTTAATTTATCAGGTTAATAAACTTTATAATATTTATTAAGATTAATTTAGACCTGAGCACTGAGATATATTGGAACAACCAGCCATAGAGCTAACGAGGTGAGAATTTGCACCGCTATCATGCCAGGAGCTTACAAAAGCGATAAAAACTTAATAATGTTGGTGTTTTTTTTGGGTTCAGGCCCGTAAATACAGTTAATCTGATTGGATTGGGTCGGGTTTGGGAAAAAATGGCTACGGGCTGGGTCTGGATCAGGCCGGATTTTTTAGGTCCGAATGCAACTCTACTTACTACTTTGTAGTGGTACTTTGTACTACTATCCCTACTTCGTGGCTTTTCACTTATCATGGGGGTGGCCCCTGAACCCTGCGATAAACGAGGGACTATGGTACACCTGATCGTTTTCTACAACAGTTGAAAAGTAGATGAATCAATGATTCAAGACCTTTGCCTTTCTGCTCAATGTATTTGGCACAAGAGAAAAAAAACAAACACAGATGCAGTAAAGGTTTGGTTCTTAATCTCATATTTAACACCATACTTTGTACCGTCTCATGTTTGCCACGTCTGAATCATTAAACCATATCTAGTTGAGGCTCATCAGAGGTAACGATCTGAAACTGGGGGTATGGCACATGAAGCAGATTTATATATGATCATCATTTGGCGACTGAGTGAGACCCAGTTGGGTCTAAAGTCAACCAACACACTCGATTCCACTGGATCAATAAGAGCTGCAGAGTTCTATTAAAATGTAATTGTGTCTTTACGCCCAGTGGGGGTCTTGCTGGTCAACCATTTGCTGCAAACTGACAGGTAAGGGGACACAGAAGCGTGAAGTTGAGCACAAACGATCTGGATCATTAATTAAAAAGCTGCCACGGGTCACTGAAGATACTTTCACAGCAGCAAATGGGAAAAACATTGATATTCATGAGCTCAGTTCTGGGCAGAAACTTGGAGGGCTGAGAGGAGGCAGGGTGTTTTATAAGGGGTGCTTAATTTTCAAGCCCAGTTTGAAATGTGTGGAGAATTTCCTGAATACGACCGTTCAGAGCAGAGAGGGAACAGGCCAACGCTGGACATGATGATGAAAGAGCTCCTGATGAGGCAGCAGACTGAGCATCATGAATATTTAGACACGATTCTTGGTTCCAAATCCATCCTAGTTTGCTTTCGCACTACAGGTCTTAATGCTCGGATCGGATTCTTTCATGTGGTCGTTCACATTACCATTAAAATCTCCTCCATCAGACTCCAGTGTGAACCGGTTACAGTTCTGAGGCGACCCGCATGCGCAGAATAAGACAGTCCTGGCCTTCCTGCTGTGGATCCCGGTCCACTTTTGAATTCAGTTCAAAATCCTTCTGTATGTTTTTAAATCTCTGAATGGTTCTGCCCCCTCCTATCTCACTGATCTGCTGCAGCCATATGTCCCACAGGGCTCTCTTAAGGTCAGATGAGATTATTTTCCAGGCACTCGTTCTAATCTCAGAGGTGACAGGACCTTCTCTGCTGCAGGTCCAAAACTGTGGAATGAGTTACCACTACATGTCAGACAGGCTCCCTCTCTCACTGGTTTTAAGTCTTGTTTGAAAACTCACTTTTATTCCATGGCTTTTGACACAGAGTGAGCTGATTTTAACTTTTCTGTGTTCTATAATGTTAAGTCATTTAGTTCTTATTTTACCTATTTGGTTGTAAGGGTTGAATCGACTAGTCAATTGGTCGACTAGTCGATTCTAGGACACCTTGCGAGTTTTTATATTTCGCGCCAACTAGTCACAGCACCAGCAGCTGTTCCCAGCCCTATTCCACCCAATCTGCATGGTGGATTAAATAAAACAAAACTAAAAACAGGGGGGAGGGAGAGCTGTCATTTCTAACACGGCCCAGCTTGAGCCAAAATAATGTGCTGGATAGGAGGGTGGATTGGTGTCGGGCTTTTGATTGCGTCAGCAGACGCATGCGACTGATCCAATTTGGATCACCAGCCATGCTGACTGGCCGGTTAAAAGACGTACAAAGGCCAGATGGATCACTGCCAAAAACACCTGAAGCCACTGCGTCAATGGACGCGTGCGTCCGTTTAAAAGAGGGACAGAAAAGAACAGCGGAGCGGGAAGTGATGGAGTCCACCACCACCTCATCTTATTTAATCCACCATCGTGGAATGAGTAGAATGGAACTGAGGCCAGCAGGGTGGGCGGTGGTGGAGCACCTTACTATAATATTATAGTTACCGGTATTTTAGTTATCAACAGTCGTCAGCCACACGCGTCCGCAGACGCAGCGGCTGGAAAACATCATGTAGCTGAGTCACTGGCATCCATCTGGACTAGCCTTATCTTTTACGTGCCACACGTTTCTTTCATTTTTGCAGCTTGCTGTTTAAGTGCTTTTTAAATAAAGAGGTATGACACATCACGCTGTGTTTAAGGAAGTGAATATGGATGCTATAAATGTTAGCATGAGTTATTCTGAAGTTGTGCAATAAGCACAGATTAAATGATCTGACCAGATGGTTTGGTCCAGTGTTTATATTCAGCCTGGCCTCTTGGAGGCTCCTGTGGTGCAGCGTTGTACAACTAGAAGAGGAGCGACGTCCTGAAGGTAGAAACAAACTCACATATGGTAAATGGACTGTACTTGTATACAGGTATCTCCTTTCTGTCTTATCAGGACACTCTTTACAACAATCTGTGCCTCATTTACCCATTCAAACAGCACTCTACTAGATCTCTACAAGGATTAATCAGAGCTTTACATTCATACTATCTCTGGACCGCAGCGAGAAAATCTGGCTCAGACAGTGATTGGTTGAATTTTAGGCAGCTGAGGAATAAATGCACAACTGCCATCAAAGCTGCAAAACGTAACTATTT
>JARVLU010000103.1:3705970-3726375 GCA_031762415.1 Simpsonichthys santanae | reverse complement strand
TATATATATATATATTCCTATAATGTAATTTTGACAGTAAAAGCAAAGTTGTTTCTGGTTATCAGCCAAAGATTTGGATGTTTCTCAATTCAAAACTGAGTCCTCCGTTGCATTGATGGCTGTAGTTGTACTCAGGAACAGCAGTGGCTTCCACTAAATGCTAAGTTTATAATATAAGACAAGATAAGAACTTTATTGATCCTGCAGGTGAGCAGCACGGTGGGGCAACTGGTAGAGCTGCTGCCTCTCAGCGAGCAGGTCCCTGGTTCAAATCCTGGTCCGTGGGGGTCTTTCTGAGTGGAGTTTGCGTTTTCTCTCTGTGCATGCATGGGTTTTCTCCAGGTACTCCAGTTTCCTCCCACAGACCAAAAACATGGATGTTAGGCTGATTGGTAACTAAATTGTGCCTAGGTGTGAGTGAGAGAGTGAATGGTTGTTTGTCTCATTTGTCTCTATGCGTCTCTGTGTTGGACTTGCAACCTGTCCAGTGTGTACTCCACCCCTCGCACAGTGATTGCTGGACATGGGCACCGGCAACCCCTGTGACCAAAAATGGAAGAAGCAGGTAAAAGATAATGGATGGATGATCCTGCAGGAAATTGTTGTGCCAGAGTTTCAGTATAAAGGAACATACACAAGGAATCACACAAGATAAATAGAAGGGGGGGAAACAATATAAAAATACCAATAATTATGTTCTAAACAGGTGCAGACAGAAACATTAGGTTTAATTTTATTGTCCTATTTGTAGAAAGAGTTGAAAAGTTTGATAACAACAGGGAGGAAGGACTTCTTGTGGTGTTCTGTGGAGCACCTCGGTGGTCTCAGTCTACGAATGAAGTTGCTGTGGTAAGAGTCCAGCGGGGCAATCAGGGGGGGTGTGACGTGTTGTTCAGGATCTGGAGCAGTTTCCTCAGCATCCTCTGCTCAGACACTTCTGTCAGAGACTGCAGCTCCACTCCCAGAACTGAACCAGCTCTCTTGATGAGTTTATCAAGTCTGCTGGCATCAGCGTTCTTCACCCTGCTGCCCCAGCACACCACAGAGTAGAAGAAGATGCTGGAGACCACAGAGTGGTAAAACATCTGCAGCATGGTCCTGCAGATGTTAAAAGACCCTGAGTCTCCTCAGAAGAAAAAGTCGACTCTGCCCTTTATTGGTGTTAGCTGTCCAGTCCAGTTTATTGTCTAAGTGGACCCCCAGGTACTTATAGCAGTCCACAGTGTCCACCTTAGCATCCTTGATGTTGATAGGGTTGGGGGTAGTCCACCTGCATAAATGTCAGCAAGTGACAGCACTGCATGTCAGACAGGCTCCCTCGCTTACTATTTTTAAGTCTTGTTTAAAAACTCACTTTTATTCCCTGGCTTTTGACACTGTGTGAGCTGATTTGAACTTTATCTGTGTTCTATAATGTGAATTTATTTCTTATCTCTGTGGATCTATGTATTTTATCCTGTGGTCTTTGCTGGTTTTGTTTTGCTGTACAGCACTTTGGTTGACCTTGTTGCTGTTTTAAAATGCTTTATGAATAAAGTGATATGGTGTTATGGTGTGTTACGGTATGGTATGGTATGATATGATATGATATGATATGATATGATATGATATGATATGATATGATATGATATGATAAGGTATGGTATGGTATGGTATGGTATGGTATGGTATGGTATGGTATGGTATGGTATGGTATGGTATGGTATGATATGCCCTTCGTCAGAACAATAACAAAGTGCCATTTGTGCTACTCACTTTTTTACAACCTGAAGAGTAATTCGCCCTCATCCTCGGTCCAATCCTCGGTTTGTCTGTTCACCATTTTGGATGTCACTATTTTCATGCTCAAACTGAATTGTAGGCATGAAATCATCAATTACTATTATTGCTGTGCAATAGTACCGTATTAGAATCAAGCCTTCCTTCTTGTTTGAAGGTATGCTTGCCATTCACAACATAACTTTATCTTATCCCCATTTTCCTTTCCCCTATACTGTGCAATGGCTTCAGCAAGCACTGTACTGTACTATATTACCCATGTTAACATGTTTTTTTTTTTTTTCCATATTGTTTTGCCACATTCAACAATGGGAAAATGCTTACGCTTCCAGAGATCGATCACATGTAAACATGGCTTTGGTTGTACGCCATGCTCTTTTTTTTTTCCTGCATGCTTAGACCTACAAATCTCCACTGCTCCTCCAGCACTGGGCCCAATCACAGCTTAGTACTTCACAAAGCATTAATTTGTAGATGAAAGGCATCCTACAGTGGGATTAGAGAACTGTTGTACATGCCCCAGTGACTGAGGAATGTTCTCTTGCCTTAAGTGCAGATTCCAACATTTCAGACTTTAATATATCTGCCAAAAAAACTACACTTTCAGGACACTTGACAGCCTTTAGACGTCTTACTATAAGCCTCATGGTTAAGTGTTCACGTGTATGCTTGAAAAGATTCACATTTCTATGCTACAGAAATTGACCATAAATGAGAAAACTTCAAATAGGAATTATGTTACAAAAATATTTCATTTTTGTTTCACACTGGTCCAGTTTTAATAACTAATAGCTGCCCGTGGCCTTAAATTTTAAAGAGCTATCAGCTACGTACACTCTCTATGTAACAAGATAAAGCAGCTTTTTTTTTATTGTCAATGTCAAAGTCCTTTGATGAAACAATGTTGTCTATATGAGCTGGTAGAGTGGTTGAACTCTTGTTACATCTATCCTTGTTTCACCTTTGAGCTGAAATCAGTGAGAGTGGGCACGGCTCATAGCACAATGGTAGCCAAACATTCATTAAGATGCAGACACAGGAGTATGCTAATTTTAACCTACATCCTGGAGAAGTAAAAAAAAAAAAAAGGACAACAAAAACGGGCTTCATTAAAAACGGCATACATTATTCAGAGAGCAGCAGGTCAGAGGAATGGCTTAAGGCCCATTATCTTCTGCTGGAATCTTCCCCTGCTGCCTGCTACAGTATGCACTATGCCCAACAACTGTACATCTATTCCTAAATAATGGATGGACAGACAGGGAGACAGACAGACAGAATGAATGTGATTGACAGACAGACACCCCCCCCCCCCACCCCCACACACACACACACACTCCTCTTTTAGTCCCACCATATGCAGCAGACAGACCTGCCTTTTCAGCTATTTTACAGAAATGTTTTGTAAGAGATTAACCCTGCTGGACAGACATGGCCCAAATCTGTTTATTTATTTATTTATTTATTTATTTATTTATTTATTTATTTATTTATTTATTTATTTATGCCCATACACAATCCATATCTGATTTTTTTGTTACAGTCTGAACATGACTAATCCAATATTTTTTTCAAATTTTAACAAATTTACTTTTATTTTAGTAAATCTGATATACAGTATATACAATGTTTTTTTAAACTCAACATAAGTCTGAATTACAATTACTACAAAGCCCTCAACAACCTAGCTCCATCTTATAGACATTATTGTTCCATATTTTTCAAACAGAGCACTTTGCTCTCAGACTGCTTGTCCTGATCCTGGTTCTCCTAAAGGTTCTTTTCCACTGTTGCCTTCATGCTTGCTCAAGACGAGAGTTCTGCGATGGAATTAAATTCAAAGCTGTCTGCTCCTCAAATAATGTTAACTTACTTTTTATGTACAGTATATGAATGTTTCTGTTCAGTGCCCTGAGATGACTTCTGTTGTGACTTGGTGCTATATAAATAAACTGAATGAATGCAACCTGGGCTCGAACCCTCAACCTCAGGATTACAAAACCATGACACTGACCACCAAGCTACTGCAGCTCCTGGTCATAGTGTTTTAAACACAAAGTGAAAATGGTGGAAATAAAATGGCTTTTTGAGATTTAAATGGGAATCAAACACCAAACCATCTTTGGCACAGAAGTAGGAAAATGTTTTGTAGGGATTTTAATCTTTAGAAAACTTTTCAGTTAAAAAAATATAATCTAACATGTTTTATAATTTACATCTGGAGCTGTACACTATGACGGAGTATTAGGGTCACACTAAGAAAAAAAATTACATTATGAGAAAAAAGTCATGAAATTTTGAGAATAAAGTTGTGTGAGAATAGTCATAATATTACTATAATAAAGTTGTTGTATTACCAGAATAAAGTTGAAACAATATGAGAATAAAGTAATAATAATACAAGTTTATTCTCGTAATATTATCAGAACTCCAAGATGAAAAATCAGTTTTACAACTGCAGTAAACTGATGAATGTTGACGTCAGCAGTACAGTATCAGGGCCCCACTGCACTGTGTTGTATGGATTCTTATAATAAACTGAAGCTGTATGACATTGCAGTTAATGGCTGCATTGATGGATTTAGTCATCACATCATGTGGATGAGGTATATTTCACAAGCAGTGACTCAAAAGTGATCGCAGATCTACTTCATAAACACAGTGACTCAGTGGAGGCTGTCCACAGCAGGGGCGAGCTGACCCAGGACGTATTACAAGTTTATTCTTGTAATGTTATAACTTTATTCTCGTAATATTATGACTTTTTTTTCTCGTAATATTATGACTTTTTTCTCGTATAGTTTTTTTTTCTTAGCGTGGCCCTAATACTCTGTCATAGTACACAACCTGTCAGTAAATTCCCCAAAATTCTAGAGTTTTTTATTTGTATTTTTGCTGTTGTACATTTTACTGGAGGGCAACAATATTAGAAACTAATATTATCAAATTCAGAAGATTTAGGAGTGTTTTTAAGTTAGCACTCAGTGTGTTGAGGCTTTTATTGTGAAGGACTGACATAAATTCTGTGATTTCTGACTAATTCTCCACACCTATGGCTGGTTCAAACAATTGCATCATCATTTTGTAGCAGACTCAGTAAAGTGCATCAATAGCCTTGAGTTAAAATGTTAATTACAAACAGAGTCAGGTTCAGGAGCACCACAAGGTTCACTACTCGTGCTACTTCTTGAGACTAAACATTTTTATCTCAGCGTAGCCTCTCTTCACATTTCGACTTCAAACTCTTTAGCCTTAATACTTGGAAACAAAAACAATCCTTATCCTTAAGTTTGTTTTACCCGTATCTGTTATTATATTTGACCAGAAATGTTAACTTTTCTTTATTTCTTTTGTTGGATGCAAATATCCTGCATGATGTAAGCTTCATATTTAGTGCATTTGTAATAATATATGTCTTTATATTTCATAGAAAACTGGTCACATTTTTAACTGTTTTGTTTATCATCACAACTGTTTGGTGTTTTTAATTGATTCAAGTGCTTTTTGATTGCAAATGTAAATTTCTTACTATAAACGCTGTCTTTAAAATGTTGTTTAATCAACACCAAAGTGATGTGATGTCCACTTCACATTCTAATGTATTTATCCCAACTGTGAAAATGTTTTGTTTGACAAAGAACAATTAAAATATGAGACTAAAGTCATTTTTAAATTCATTGGGGGGGGGGGGGGGGGGGATGCTTACCTGTTAATTTCCACAAGCTGTACATTCAGTTTTAATAGCTAAGAAAACTACATTTAGTTTATTGTCTGACGCAGTTTCTGCTACTAACCTGCATGTCTAACATGGAGCTGCTCTGCAAACAGCGTGCTGCTGCAGCACTCGCAGTCCGTGCACGTGTGTTTGTCTGTCTTGATGTTTAAAGCCATGAATGTTTCGTGCTCGTGTCTGTTCTAGCTTTGAAACTAGCAAAAACTTTATTTCACCAACGCGTCGAGTGCACTTTGTTTTTTTGCACATTTATCAGGTAAGTGTGAAAATGTAAAGCGTTAAAATGTTGAATTCAGCGGCACTGCCTTTGCTGTGTTGCCTGGACTGAAGAGTGATGTCACAGTGATGTCACAGTGATGTCACAGTGACGTCAGATGAACTCAGGTTTAGGATTGTCAGCATGTTTTCCTGTGTGTGATCAAACTACGGTGGCCCAGATGCAGAGAAGGCTGTTCTGTAAGTCTCTCTGGGGGAGATAGGAGGTACTGCTGCTGATGTGGAAGAGCTGACCTGTCAGTTTACTTGTCCCCCCCACCCCATCCCCACCTCCCTCCATCTCCAGAGGCCTCTCAGACTCAGATGTTTTACACAGCCTATGAAATGTTTGAAGGACACAGAAAGCGTAAGTCCGCATGGTTTCCTCTCTGCTGGGCTCCGTGGTCGGACCCGTCTCTCCCTCTCTGTTATGCATGCACTCATCTTCCGCAGCATGGATACACTGGGGGGGTCTGCTGATGTCCATGTTCTGTCTCTTGGAGTTACACCAAACATCACAGTCATTTTAAGCTAAAAAAAAAAAAGTCTCTGTGGCCTTTTTTTTGAGAGTCAAATCTGTACATGGGCATCAGTGGGTCCCCCTGACTCTTTGGGTTCATGGGGTCCATCACTGCAGGAACAGATGCATGTCCTTTCTTATGGGCACCTTTTCCTGAATGTCTTCTTTCCATCTTTGTAAAAGATCACTCTCTCTGTTTTACACTAAATATAGACACCGCTGTAAAAATAGACCTCACAGACCCGAGGCTATAAATAAAAGTTAAGCTTCAGAACAGAGGCAGGTTAAAAGTGCAATATTTTAGAAAATCATTCAAATGAGCACTTGGATGTTTTTTGTTTGTTTGTTTGTTTGTTTGTTTGTTTGTTTTTTAATGAATTTCCACTTTCAGCAAATGTCATTTCTTCTGCTTTGTCTTCTGTGCTGTCCTTTATCTCTGAAGGAAACATGCTGGGCTTCAAACATCATAACTGTGCTTAATACATCCCAACCTTTTCACTGTGTGCCAAGCAGAGCCGTCTCCACACTTTTATTTGCAGAAAGGAGTGTGTTAATATCACATGTATTTCACAATGTATTTCTATTCATTCATTCAACCTTTATTTAGTCAGGTTAGTCTCATTGAGCCTCGAGGACTCATTTACAAGAGAGACCTGGCTACAAACTAAGGATGATGACAACAACAACAATAGATTTTCATTGGACAATCAACAATAGACAATCATAAGAGAGAAATACAGATTAAAAAAAAAGTTATTTCAAGCTATTTCTATCTATTGTGGATTCAGTTCACTGAAAAATGGATGAAATATGAACTATATTGAAAGTAAAAATAAAACATCAAAGTTCATGCTCGAAAATCCAGGTAAAAATCCAACAATATTCAGTCAGGTCATCTGGACAGTTTCTTTTTTTGCTGAGACATCGCAGCAAAAAAAGAAACCGTCCAGATGACCTGACTGAACATGTTTGGAAAAATAAAATACTGAATTGCAAAAGACAGTTCAGTGCAATTAGGCTGTTCTTAGTTTGTAGAACTGAATTAGATCATCTTCACAGCTGTAATATTTGCCTCATCTTGTCAGGTTTTGTGATAAACAACCCAAGGATGCAGACAAAACAATCTAAAAAGAAACAACGGTGCAATGGACACTCGGGGAACATTCAGGAGATGGACAGAATGAATGGCTGATGACAGACTGAAAACCAGGAGACAAACAAACTGAATCAACAATAACACAAAAACAAAACAATCACAACCATCCAGAAAACACATCTGCTACAAATGACAGCAAAAATTTGATGAGGTCAAAAAATGAATTATGTCTTTCCCTGTAACAGCTCAACTTTATCATTAGCTTGATTTGTTTGTGTAATTGTGTCCATATGGTTTAAAATAAATGATTAGTTTTGTAAAACCACAACTTCCACATCATAAGCTCAAATTTAAAACCCGTTTTCGGTACATTCCTTTTAACAACATGAAACTGCCGTTAGCATTTAGCTCATGGGCAATATGGACTCTAAGAAATACTTTGATGGCCATCTTTCGAAAGTCAAGTCAACTTTATTTATTTACAGCACATTTAAAAACAGTAGCTGTTACCAAAGTGCTAAACAATAAAAATCAATGGCAATAATTTAAAGAAGAAATAATGAAAAAATAATAATCAAAAGCATAAAACATTAAAAAAACAAAACAATAAAATACTCAGTCAAATCACACTGTGTTAAAAGTTAATGAAAACAGGTGTGTTTTTACAAGAGATTTAAAAACTGGAAGTGAAGTGGTCTGTCTAATGTTGGGTGGCCGACTGTTCCAAAGTTTAGGGCCAATGACTGAAGAAGCCTAATCTCTTCTGAGCTTCAACCAAAAGCAGCTGATCAGATGATCTCAGCGCCCCAGAAGGAACATATAGTTGAAGTAGATCAGAGAGGTATGAGGGTGCAAGGTCATTTAGGCACTTAAAGGTCAACAGGAGAATTTTTGAATCTATTTTGATACATGAAGGGAGCCATTGAAGGGAGGACAAAACTGGTGAAATATTCTCCAACCTTCTAGCTCCTGTTAATACCTGAGCTGCAGCATTTTGGATGAGCTGGAGACGTGAAAGGGAGATCTGACTGACCCCGACATAAAGCATGTTACAGTAATCAAGTCGGGTTGTAATGAAGGCATAAACTATTTTTAAGGTCAGATCTGGTCAACACTGACTTAAGCCTAGCTATCTGCCTTAACTGGAAGAAACTTTTCTGTAGAACAGAGTTAATCTGCTTATTAAGCTTAAAGTCAGAGTCTAAAACATCCTGAGATTCATAACAGACTGTTTAAGATATGGCTCAACATAGTCAAGGTTTACAGAAGAGAGACAGCAGAGTTAATCACAATAACTTCAGTTATCTGATTAAAACTTAAACAATTTGACGCCATCCATGAATTACTGTCATCAAGATATTTGGTAACACTTTACAACAAGGTTCACAAAATGTGATTAACTACTAAGGACCACCTCAGGAATGGATCAGGAGCAAATGGATAGTTAGCCAGTACTTACTGGGGAACACACAGCCAATTGTTTTTGGGGACTACTGGTTAGTTACCTTGTAAATGAGGAGGAACTAATCAAGAACTAATGGATAGTTACCAAGGAAACCTAAAAGGAACAAATCAGAAGCTAATGGGTAGTTAACCAGTACATGCTGGGGAACACATAGCCAAGCTTCATTAGGAGACTACTGGTTAGTTACCACAGAAACAGAGGGAAAATTCTCCATGTGGGTTCTGAATAAACCCTGCACCAGCAGCTTGTAATTGTCAAAAACCTGTTTCCCAGTTGTTACTGATTTTATTGGATTTTCTCTTTGTAAACCAATGAAAGACATTGTCAATTTCATAATCCTGTACTGCAGTCATCTTAATTATGTCTGACTATCACTTACTGATACCAAATTGTTGCCTGGCTATTATTTTGATCACTGATGTAGTGAAGCATCATACCAAGTACTTACTGAGGAACCCCTGACCATTGCCTACTGGTTTATTCATGTGGTAGCTAACCAGTAGTCCCCTAATAAGGCTTGGCTGTGTGTTCCCCATTAAATACTGGTTAACTACCCATTAGTTCTTGATTTGTTCTTGATTCGTTTCTGAGGCGTTCCCTAGCAGTTAATCAAATTTTGTGTACCTTATTGTAATGTGTAACCAGACATTTTAACAGAAGATGAATGGAGCAAAAAGGGCTTTATGGGCAGATAAATCAGATGATCATCAGCGTAACAATGAAAAGAAAGACCATGTTTCCTCAGGATAGACTCCAAAGGGAGCAGATACAGTGAAAACAGAATGGGTCCAAGGATTGAGCCCTGTGGAACCCCACAAGAATGAGGCCCTGAAGCAGATGATATATTACCAACATTAATCTGCTGTCACTCAGCTATGAATGGAACGGTGAGCACAAATGTTCTTTTTTCTTTAAAGTAATTGCTCAGACATTTTGAAGTGGGCTTCTTTGGAGAGGCTGTGAAAAACCTGTACTGACAAGCAAATCATGGCTAATCCTAGAAGACCCACTTAGCTGTCATACAACAAAGTTCAAAATTTCATAGCAGTTCATGCAAACTTTATTTCATAAACTTTTCCACTACCATCAGTTTTGTGCTACATTGTTATTCCAGCAGAAACATTTTTACTACAACTACAACTTACTGCAGCTGCTATTTGAGGATGTAAATAGTCATAACATTACAGGTAAATTTTGGTGTATAATAAAAAAAATAACAATGGTGTAAAGGTCTGACACATTAACAGCTATGAAACATAGGAGCTTGCTGCCATCTTAAAATGGCTCCAGTCCATTTGGTCTTGGGTTTTGACCACACTCAGACTGGAGTTAACTCATCAGCTCTGTCGGATGACAAGTTTCATCAAACCGAAGTCATCCAAAGAACTGTCAACAACAGGTTGGTTAGTATTTGTTCAGAACCCTACACCTCAATTCCAAATGTCTGAACTATTCCTCTTTAGCAAACAGATCCTCTTTATGTGTCAGCACTTGAAGATTCATTTTCACTTCTTAACATTAGAAGTTGAAATTACACCACTAAACACTTTTAAAGTATTTTTTATAAATTTTGTTGCTCTGTGTCACGTCTGCCTATTTTTTTTTTTTTTTTTAAAGAACAACAAATCCTTTTTACTACCTGGAATGGTTATTAACTGAAGAGTCAATGCTCAGTTCAGACTAACTGTCCCAGACATTTTCCTTTACACATCCCTCCCTCTGTACTGAAATAAATAAATAAATAAATAAATAAAAATAAAATTAAATAAAAATAAACATTTTTGCTCTGTTTCTCTGAGACCTTGGGTTAATTAAAATCAAGCTAAATGATTGAAAACATAATGTGCCCAGGGGTAATGCCGATGTCTGCCTCCCTCGTCTCATCTGTTTTGTCTGTGGTGAGCATCTGGCTGCCACGTTTAAGGGCGGCATCTCTCAGAACGATCAGTTCCCAAGGTTTAAAATCATTCCCACAACTTACAATGATACAGTGGTGCTGAGGCTACACTGCTGACAAGGTATCACTTTCTGCTTTACCTCTACACTGAATCCATCCTGCGTTGTCCTGCTTAATTTCTCTGAGATGTCTCCACATTAGAGCTCTGTTTGACTGCCATGCCTCCTTCTGCAGCTGTGGAGGGGGTCCAGCCCATCGCCACCATCACCCCCTCAGTGCTAAATGTCCAGCAGGGCCATCGAGCTGAGCTTCGCTGCTCAGTGACTGGAAACCCAACGCCATCCATTGAATGGATTGGTACGACCACCCAATGTTTCTGTTTTGTAGTTTCCTGCAGACCTTCTTGAGATATATTCTGTCATTGGGATGAAAACAGTTTTGTTTTGTACAAACTGATTTTGTAAAGATCCAAATATAACTCTATGAAAAAAATAAATCTGACAAAATGCAAATATGTGATTGTTACAGGAGGCCCTGGGAACAGAATGAGTCCCAGAGCTGTGATAAGAAATGGCATCCTGACTTTCACAGCTGTGGACCCTGCTGATGAGGGAGAGTACACGTGCAAGGCCCTGAACACTCACGGCGAGCACTCAGCGCGGGCGTCCATCTATGTCCAAAGTATGCTCTGTGGTTATGAGTGGGAGTGTGTGTGTGTTACATGTTGTAGGTCAGACAGCTGTTCTCTCAATCTGCAGGGGTGCTGGGTAGAATATAGGCTCGTAAGCCAACCTGCTGCTTCCTGAAGAACAAGAGAAATGTTCTGTGGATGCAAATGTATTCATTCCTTTAACAATCCTTGTTTTGTTGCCTTACAGCCTTTAAATAGGCTTTATGCTTATTTCTAAGCAATAAATCTTGACAAAATACATAAAAACTGAATAATGGACAAGGAGGATGTTAATCAGAGAAGCAACCAAAGACAACTTAAAGGTTTGGGCAGCTCTTCCTCAGAGATGGGAGTTTATAGAGCCCTACCAGCTGCATACTGCACAGAGAGCCCAGGGAAATCCGATGATTAAAGAAAAAGTAAGACATTTTCCCAAATAGATGAATCAGATGAGCCTAAACTTTAACTTTTTAGTTATTGAGGACAATACCATGTCTGCTACAAACCCCAACACCTTTGATCATGCAGGGAACACCCCCTACAGTGAAGCACGGTGGTGGCAGCATCATGCTGTGGACATGTTTTTCATTAGCATGAACTGGGAAACTGGTCGGAGTTGAAGAAAACACGGACGGACCAAAATCGAGAGAATTGCTTGAGAGAAACACGTTTGAGTCTTCCAGAGATTTAAAACTGAGACGGAGGTCCACTGTCCAGCAGGACAATGACCCTAACCTCACTGCTGAAGCAACTCTGCGGTGGTTTAACAGGAAACAGCTAAATGTCCTGGAATGACCCAGTCAACGTCCAGACCTCGATCCAAATGACAATCTCTGGTTGGATTGGTAGACACAAGTGGCAGTGGCTTGAATATACAGTATGTGCTTGGACCACTTTTTCATTTTTCTGTATACAGTAGTCCCTCGATTATCACAGGTATTAGAAGCCACGCCCCCCCCCCCCCCCACACACACACACTCCGTGCGTTATAAGGGAAAAACTGTGAAGTAGGGATACAGTAGTTCAAGTTCAAGTAAACTTTGTTGTCATTACCATCTCGTGGTACATGAGAAGGAACAAAATTATGTACACAAGTAGTAGTATAAGTAGTAGTAGTAGTGGTGGTGGTAGCAGTAGTAAGTAGTTAATTTTCCACTTTCTCGGCTGTGAATGTGGAACAGCTGAAGTGGGCGGCTGTGGCTGAGTGGTTAGAGCAGTCGTCCTCCAATGCAAGAGTTGGGGGTTGATTCCACCAGCAGTCACATGTTGAAGGTCCCTGGAAAAGACATTGAACCCCTCATTGCCTCCGATGTGTGTCCCATCAGTGTATGAATGTGATAAAGAGTATCTCGATAAGATAGACAGGTGCTAGACCATTCTCTTTAATTGTCAACATCTTCCACTGGCGTCTCGGTTTGCCGCCAGAAACTTGAACACACAGAACGTTTGGAGCCGTCCGGTTGAAAAAGAGTGCAGGTAAACAAATGGCCTGCTACTGTAACAGCCAATCAGCAGCCAGGTTAAACAGAGCTGATGGTTACTGAGCCAATCAGTGCCAGAGTTACTAATCAGTTTGGTTAAAACAAATATTTCTGGCATTTTGTTTCACCACTAGAAACATTTGAACGCACAGAACGTTCAGAAACCATAACATGATTAATGTCCAGATGAAAAAGAGTGCAGGTAAACAGACATGTATAGACATCTTGTGCTATAACAGCCAATCAGTGTCCAGGTCATGTAGCACAACACTCTGTTTCTTAAAGAGACATGTACTCACATGATTTACAATTTCTTTAGAGTCTTATGTTTGTAAAGTTGAATTTAAAAAAATAAAAAAAAAAACACTTTTCCATCTGACATGAATACATATTGAATTTTAAACGGCTGGTTCAGCAGTCATGAATTCGCTTTGCAAAAATATTTTATGGCAGAAAACAGCGCTCAGAGGCACTACAGTTACAGCACAGCATTGATTTGAGGGAAATGTAGTCCATATGAGTGGCTGTTACAGTACAGTGGAGGCGGAATGAAAGAAAACTGCAAAATGGCAGCGCCTGTCCAAATTATAATTTTTTTTGTCATTAACCTTTTCACAACCACATGAGTTCTGTACAGTGACGTTACTATACACTCCATAATCATGTGTAAAAAAAATGTGTGCAATATGTTGGACGTCCACAAACCGCCATAGAGCGAGTCCACGAAAGTCTAACTGTGAAGTAGCGAGGGACTACTGTGCATATTGTTGGTCAGAAGAATAGTTTTTTAACTCCCGTTTAACTTTAGTAATTTGTAGGTTTTTATGCAGATCATTATTCATAGTGAAATAAAAATTTATGTAATGTCCAGGTTGTAAAATGCCAAAAAGTGTGAAGACACTGTCATTTTTAGGTTGATAATAAAAATGTTTTTTTTTTTTTTTTTTTTTTTAAATAAAATCTGACAAACCCTGTCAACTGGAGTTATTGTGGTGATAAATGGTCACATTGCCTTTTTTCTGGGTTTAGAATCGAACCCCAGTGGTCTCGGCACCGTACCCCAAGTCCAAGTGAGTCCTCAAAATGCTGAAATTCACGAAGGCGAAACGTTGAGGTTGTACTGCAGAGCGTCTGGCTCGCCTACACCAAAACTTACCTGGGTGAAAAATGGAGGCCAACTCCCCCCACAGGTGAGACAAGACACACCACCTCCACGACTGGTTAAACAATATTCAACTGTTGTTCCTAACTTCTCCATGGAAAAGTTCAATGACAAACAGAACTTGTAATGAACTTGTATTTACATTTGCCTGTGATGTTTCACTGCCTACACCTCAGGGTTTGTCCAGTGTCTTTGGTATTTAATTGGACTTTTTCAGGATTTTGACCATTTACCTTTTGTTTTTCTCCTCCCTCCTTTTTTTTTTGATCCTGTCCTGTTCTGCCATTTGCTCAGGCCATTCCCTCTCACGGTTTCCATCAGTTTAAAAGCAACAGTCTCGGTGTGTTACAGAGACGTATTGAGGAGCTGCAGGTCTGTCCATCTGTCTGCTGTCTGTCTGTCCTGTCACATAGTTCACATCCATCTAACCTCGTCTTTACATCCTGTCCACTAAGTGCATGTCCAACTGTGTCCTTGATTCACGCTTTGTGAGTTGCGTTCACGTCCCACAGCTGCTCACTCAGTCCAAACACAGCAAGCAGGGTCTGGTGGACCTCCTGCATGCCGTGTCTGTTGTTGTGTTAATTTAGGTGTTTCATAGTGTCTCGTGTTGTGCTGTCCACATCAAACATCCTCGTTTCGCTCCCAGATGAACCCCATCATTCCACAGCACTAAGTATACAGTAGGTGCTGCAGGTATTTTCAACATGTTTGGCACCGTATGAGGCGCCGCCCTCTGTCCCTTTGCCCTGGAGGGCTTTTGTCTGGCTTCTGCGCTGTCCTTCTCGGCTCGACCAAAGCTTCAGGGCCTGTTTAGTTCTGCCTCAGGGAGCCGCTGCGTTGTGTCAGCCTTTCCCAGTGGGAGCCGGGTTCTGCCGTGCGACCACGCAGAAATTCTGTATGCTCTAGCAAACGGCTTGCTTTGAAAACTCTTCAATGGATTCAGACTCACACTGAGGCGCAGCCCGCCTTGATCACAACTCGGTTTAGCGTCCCTCATGGTTGACCGGGCTGCAGCTAAGCAGCTTTGTCTGCGGATGCCCCAACACCCCCCCTCCCTTTGCTCCCCTAACCTCCGATACAGTAATCCATCCACAGAACGTCCTCATTCTCTTTTTCTCTAAAGCGTTTTAAACTTTCATTCTAAACCATTTTCACTTGCATTTGAGGACACTCATAATGGGCATGACTGGTTTAGTGCTAGAAGGCCAAGAAAGAAAATAAGGTTGATTCTGGTTTTTGGGTCGGACACTTGGTGTGGATATTTCCCCTTCAATGGAGGTCACATGTTATTAACCATTCCCAGACTGTAACTTTACAATTAAAGGGATTATCTGGTCAGTTTGAAGAAGGACTGAACAAATTATGAACAAATAATATCTTACCTGTTGTAAATAGCTCTTTAAATTACCTCCTTTTAGAGAGATAGGGTCAGAGTTTGACCGTACTGATGAGCTAATGGCTAGTCTGAACATGGTCAAGACTCACTACAATCTTTAAATGACTCCAATCCCACACATCTTGTAGCTGTTAATAGAACATTTTATACCACCATCAGTTTATATCGCAGGTATATTTACATGTCAAGTAGCTACAGCAGCAGCAGCTGGCTGTAGCACTTTCAGTGCTAATATTTCTGCCAAAATACCCATTTACTGTGAAATCAAATATAAAATAAAAGATTAAATAATAGTGTTCCAACTAGTTCTTTGCTCCTCAATCCTGTCAGACATTTTTATCCAAGCAGGCTACTCAAAAAGCTATTTACAACAGGTAAGATATTTACTATTGTTCATAACTTTTCCACAGAATGCCATCTTAAAATGGTAGGTATGTTTCTTTAAGACCTGATTTGTTTTTACTGACTAAAGTCACTTCTGGCACTGACTGATTTTTCTCCAAACCGTCATATCTGTGCTAATTTCTTCCTCATGATCATAATCACAAATCATTAATTTTCTTTTAGAACATATATTTATGTATAAAAATGAATCATGATAAATTCACAGTTATAACCCCACCAATCACTGCTGCCATGCTGGTCCTGCTCTTCTCTGAGCGTGGGCCAGCATCACTGAAATCACAAATAAACCAACAAACTGCTGCAGTAACAGCTCTTGTCTTGCCCTACAGACCTCTGCTGTAGTGTATTTGTGTTGCTAGTAGCTAGTTATGTCTCCATGTCAGCAATGCTATATTTGTATTGTGTTAAGGAGCATACAGCAGGTAAGTGTTGTGCTTTGTTTTCAAAATAAAACTGAATATATTAATATGTTGTCATGGTGCAGATGTAGACTCATGTTGTCCATCACTGCAGTTGACGATGTTAGAACTGAGATAATTTTGTAATCCTGGTTGTTTTCCTCTTCAGGCCCGAACAGACCGCACAGACATCGGTACCCTGCTCATCCCTGAAATCAAGATGTCTGACTCTGGCACGTACATGTGTGTTGGCAGCAACAGCATCGGCTCAAACAGCGCTCCCATTAGAGTCAACGTGCTTAAAGGTGAGGCGGCTGCATCATGAAAAAACAAGCAGTCCATCTATTAGTGTTTGACTTGTTTTTATCTCTTTGTCTTTGTTTTGATCTTGTTTTTATCTCTTGGTTTGTTGTCCTCCATCGTGGAGTGAACAGAAGGAATTGGAAAAAAGCCTCTGTCCATCTGTCCGTGCATGTTTTGAGTGCAATAACTTGAAAAATAAATGAGGTGCTGACTTCCATTTTGGTGTGTGACTGCAGCTTGGTGTAAGAAAAGTTCCTTTCATACCGGTGAATTGGGTTGTCAAGTCAAAATCCAAGATGGCAGCCCCTGTATACAGTATAAGTAAACCTTGCCAGCTTGATAACTTAAAAATAAGCAACGGGCTTACTTCCTTTTTGGTGTGTGACTACATCTTATCAGAAGAAAGGTTCCTTTAGAAAATTGGGTTGCCATGTCAAAATTCTACATGGCCAACATCGTGTGTGTGTTTTTGTTTCAGGTTACTTTGTAGGGACCAATTTTACAAAAAAAAATCATGCATTGTGGGAACCAACTGCTCTTTATGAGGACCAAAGCCAGGCCCCCATAAGGATAAGTCTTGTTTGGGAGGTTAGGGTCAGACATGTACTAGTAATGGTAAGGGTCAGGGTTAGACTAAAATGAGTGGAAGTCAATGCAAAGTTCCCAAAAAGTATGTTTACAAGAACGTATGTGCATGTGTGTGTGTGCACTGACCACCCCAATCATTTAAGGAAACTATGCTTTCTAGTTTTTATATTTTATAGGATAAATTTATGGTGGGCATGGCCACCATTGGCCACCCCCTGGCTCATTGCACCTGGTGGTGGATAAACTTGCTTCCTCCAGTTGCCAGGATCTATCACCTGCACTGCCTCTAACAAGCAACTACCACTGTTCTTCAGTGTAACTCCTACATGCTTGAATGTGTTGCACCAAAAACATTTAGGTTTACATTACTGGTACTTACATTTCCTTTTCACTTCCAGCCCAGAAACCACTCACCTCGATAACTACAAATATTCAGTACTCACTTACTCCAGCCTCGGGTGTATCGCTTGTGTAGATTACTGTAGTTTTATTATGTTTCCCTTTGTGATGCACACATTATTCATAACCTGACAAAGAAAAAAATGTTTTTTATGTTCAAGCAGCAGACTACAGCTCCGCAGCTGTTACCATCCGGCCATCTATTGCTGATGTCCAAGAGGGGCAGAGTCTGGAGCTCAACTGCTTCGCTCCTGGAAACCCCCCTCCTAGAGTCACCTGGACGAGAGCCAGCGGACACCTGTCGGCCAACCACCAGGTCACCACACACACACCAGCGCGCTGTCATTTACACAGACGTGCACAAGCTTTCAGCTTTGCTCCACGCTGAATGTCTGGATGCGCATTTTATTCAGCAGTTCCAAAATAATACCTGTCAAAGTGAAAAAATGTCCAACTTATAAAATTTCTGTGTGCAAGTTTAGCAACGCCACTCAGAAACATTTTCATTGATGCTGTTTTTATATAAGTTCAGCATCAGATGAATATTTTACCTGAAGAGAACAAACGATGGCAGCTGCTTTCTTCATGTTTCTTCTGATGCACAACAAAGTGACGACTCCTCTGACAAAATAAAAACTGACGTTTATTTTAAAAATCACTGATATGGTGTCCTGCAGACTACAAGAGTGACGAGCCACCGGGCTTTTCCTCAAGCTGTCTTCTGTTGTTGGAGCATGTATCATGCACATCTGTGAGGGGACTCGTCATGCTCAGCAGTACATTCAGGTTTTGGAACATTTGCTGCCATTTTTTTGTCTCTTCAAGGAAAAGTCTTGCTCATATTGTTAAAATACAGAAGTCACAAAAGCACATTCTGCACTGAGTCTTTGGTCACCGAGTGTTGTGGCTGGTGGTACGTGAACAAAGTGCAACGTGGCCTTCACCGACACACTTCAAGGCACAAGTTAGTGCAGATTCAGATATAAAGTCTGCAAAGTGTTTGTTGTGTGGATCACCTGCGATTGTGTTGTTTTCATCATAATCCACCGTTTTTCATTGCTCTGGCATGTTTGTGTTTTTTTTCCAAATCTGAAATCTTTAAATTCACAATCACACAATTTACTGTGCAGCACCAAGAAGCTGACAGTTTCCTAAATGATGAAACAGCTTTGACCCAGGACAGGAAGTGCGACTGAAGGGGCTTTGTGAAGTGTAGCAACAACATATTAACAGGACTTCCTCTCAGCGCTGTAACCTGCTGAAGTCGTCACATGTTGGATTTATTGTTCCAGAGCATCCTGCACGCTGCTCAAACCGACTGGGGCATCTGACACTGGCTGGTCATTTTCCCCGTTTACCTTTCTGGTCCTATTGCTTCCCTGGATAAATGTCTCATAAATGATGAGCTCTAATAGTGAAAAAGGCCAGCCTTGTTAGAGTCTGTGGCGTTCTGTCATTCTGATATTTGGCTCACATACAGTCATGATGAAAAGTAAGAAATTCATACATTACATTTAGGATTTGACATATCGTATTTTCCACCGTACACGTCGGACCACCCTGTAAGTGGCATCAGTCCAAATATGCCTAATAAAGTGGAAAAATCCATAAAAACTGTATGTCACTTTGCCGTAAACGTCACATCTATTAGCGTCACCGCTGACAACCCAGAAATGTGGGCCGGTGTTGTGCCAAAAATCGACGAGCTGCCAAATAACAGCCACGGAAGCATGCACGGGTGGATTTTAACAAGAACAAATTTAACACTTAAAAACAATTATTTGTTTGCTTGAAATTATAGCAAAGGTGTGTCTCAGTCCAGACTTAGCTTTTTTAGATTTTTCTACCTGGATTATTGAGCATGCATCAGGGTGTCTCAGTCTAACTTTTCTTAATAAATTCTCTTTGACTGTCAAATCAGCTGCATTTTCAAAAATATTCAATGCCTCAGTGCTCCAATGAAGCTGATTTGATGGTTGCTCCAAGCTGGATGAAGATGGCAGGCTATGGCAAGCCAATTGTGTCATTAATAGCCACCTTTATCTATTACATTGCACAACGGCATGCCATAATGCTCGAGTGCCATCTAGCAGCTGAAAATGTTAGTGTTCAATATTTTCAGTCAGAATGAATGAAAACGGTCAAATCTCAACCAAAACTTGGTTTATAAATATATGGGGAAAAATCTATAAATACGTTACTTCTGCTTATAAGTCGCAGGGCATGTAAATTATGCAAAAAAAAACAAAAAAAAAAAAAACTGTGACTTATTGGTCTAAAAATGCAGTACAGTATTTGGAATGAAAAAGATAGGTGTGTTGTTTTTTCCCCCCAGGATTTAAAATTAAAATTAAATATGAACTCATATTTACAACAGATTAGTTTTTTGTCATTCAACCTTTATGTAGACAGATAAATCACAGTGAGCTTAGTTAGACTATACTAGAGTTTGAATTCATAAAAAGCTAATCTACAATAATGAAGCTGTGTGTGTGTGTGTGTGCGTGCGTGCTTGCGTGCGTGCGTGTGTGTGTGAACCCATTCACATCTCCAGATTTAATATCTTGTTGAACAACCTTTAATAATCTATTGTTGGGGCAGGGAGGGGTTTTGGCCCAATCTACAGCTTTACCTCGGTCCACTGAGGTTTGCAGGCATTCTGTTCTGTATATCTCTCCCTCTGAAGTCCTTGGGTCAAAATGACCTGCGTTGATAAGTTTTAAAACTGAGACCTTGTGGCTCATTTTGACCCAAGGACAGGAGGAGGGTTAAGGTCCTACCACAGCATGTCAATAAGACTGAGATCTAGACTGTGACTGGACCTTTGCAACACCTTCATTCTTTTTTTTTTTTTG
>JARVLU010000103.1:3504376-3514672 GCA_031762415.1 Simpsonichthys santanae | reverse complement strand
TTGTTTTTACGCCGGATGTCCTTCCTGACACAACCACAGACCACTGAGCTACCACAGCCTCTGTGTGGAGCAGAGAGCTGATATCTAGGGCGCCCAGGGAGTAGATGGTGGGGGTTAAGGGCCTTGCTCAAGGGCCCAGAGCGGGGCAGATGAGGGTGGAGACAGGTGGGACTGCTTCACTTATCACACCCACATTTTTGATGTTGTCGGTACCGGGGCGTGAACCGGCGATCTTCCGATCACAGGCTCACCTTCTTAACCTCTGCGCCACCACTCCCACCATGTAGTTGCTGAAAATGATGTTCAATATTTTCAGTGAGAATTAATGAAAACGGTCATATTTCAGCCAAAAATTGGTTTATAAATATGAGGAAAATATAAATTGCTTTGGCGTATAAGTTGCAGGGCATGTGAATTATGCAAAAAACTGCAACTTATAGGGCGAAAAATACGGTATGTTGTAGGAGGAAAAGTGGGTGGAGCTCCTGCTTGTAGGAGGCGTTTTACTTCAGGACAAATTGAGATCTCAGATTGGTCAGTTCCTGACGAGCATGCAGGACTGATTGACAGATGGTGTCGAGGATCCGACATGAAATAAATAAATCATAGACTTACTGACCTGATTAAGAGTGTCATAATTTATTCAATTTGTATTCCAAATTTATTCAATATTTATTAAATCGGTTTGAGAACAGAATTTCTTTAAAAAAATCCTAATAATGGTTTCTTAATTTTTCAGGGGTGCTGAGTTAAAACTTAGGGGCACCCCCAAAAAAAGAGGATAAACTCAGCACTGGACAGAGCGATGGTGATATGGAGCTGATCCAGGCTGCTGTTTAACTGGCGTGGCCACAGGAATCAGAGAGGACTTGGATGAACACGGAGGAGCAAAGTACAAGGTTAGTCTTTGTCAGGTAGAGATGAGTTTACTGGCTGGTGACTAATTACCATCAAGTAGCTGAAGTTCCAGCATCAGAAGAATCACTGCCAAGCCCTTAAGTACTGCAGGAGTTCATTAAACCTGATCAGTTGCAGGTGTGTGTGTGTGTGTGTGTGTGGGGGGGGGGGGGGTTGCTCAGACCAATGTTTTGCAGGATGTGTCATTTGCCTGCAGTGTGAACGCCGTCGTAGTTACCAGCTTCTAGTCAGCCTGACTCCAGTAAAGACAAAAAAGTCAAATATACACATTTTACTCATTTTGGATTTTGTGGAGTCAGCACTTAAACATCAGTATTATTAATATTTTTTCTTAGGGATGTCCTTTATGACGTTCTGTAGCCTTGAGGCAAAATTTGGTCTAAAAAGCATAAATAAAAAGCTCATTATTACAGTTTCTTGTAGTTATTTTTATTAATTAGGCATTTGTAAAAAGGCTGTGCTTCATGTCTAACAAGACAAAAAAGAAAACCTGACTTTTGTGATAAAACTCGAACGTTAGAAGCTCGTTCTTCACGCTGGCTGACTCACAGCTGGAAAACTAAACTGACAAACTTTCCATCACCTGCACTTTTCCTGTTTAGACAATCCAGAATGTCAGAGATTAAAAAGATGAATTTGTTGAAACCACAGTGGGTTGGGGGGGTGAGGGGGGTTGCCAAAGCTTGAACTTTCTTTGACCACAGCAGTGACATGAGAGATTGTTTGGAGGTTTAACCCCGTTTGTAAAATCCATCATGTCACGCTGTAAACACCAGCAGCCCCGTCCCCCTGCCGTCGCCTTTCTCAACATTTCACGTGTTTTATACAACATTGACGTTTTTAGGGCTGCAGCCATTTTGTTCAACCCTTTAAAAATAACATTTTGATAAATATACAATATTACAAGATGTCACACTCAAGTATGTGTTGAAGACATTTTTGCTCTTGCATCAAATTTTAGCTTAATGTCTTATAACTAATGGAGAGGGATCACCAGAACCATCAAGAGTTCTTTGGTGGAAATAAGATCCAATAGTCTGAGGACATCTTCTGTCCTACACATCTGTGAAGCTACACCATGGACAACTTCCTGTGTCCCGTCTTATAGATGGACAGATAGGGACAATCTAGGGTCAACATGTTTGACATGTCTAAGATCCTCAGATGTTAATCTGGAGCATCATCAAGGTTTTGACAAAAGTGTTCCTGTGACTTTAAAAACTGTAAAGATCTTCTTTGACCCATGGGGTGTCCAGCTGTGCAGTTGGATATTTCTATGTTAAAGGGCGATCAATGTAGAGCTGGAGGATGAGGTGCATGCTCGAGGAAGAACCTGGTCCATCCCCTGAGCCCTGCCGCTGCAGAGCTTTTAAACTACCTCTGCAATCTCATCCACAGTTATGGACAGACCAACCCCAAAGTCTCCTGACTCAGCTTCTTCCATGGAAGACGTGCTGGTGGGATTGAGAAGGTCTGAGAAGTATTCCTTCCACCTTAATATGGCATCAGTGGTTGAGGTCAGCAGCACCCCATCTTCACTGAACAGTGTTAGTAAAGAGCTGCTTTCCCCTCCTCAGTAGCCTGATGGTTTGCCAGAATCTCTTTGGAGCCAACAGAGAGTCCTTCCAAGAGCCAGCTTTGGTAAGCCAGGGTCAGAGCGCCAAGACCCCCCGCCTTCGGCCTCTGCACATGGCGTCATGCACGTGACTTTTATGGCCCCTCCTGCAGGGCATGGGCCCACAGGAAGGCAACCCCATCTTGCTCCTTAGGGCTGTGCCTGACCAGGCCCCATGGGTAGAGTCCCAGGGACCAGGTGCTCGCAACGAGCCCCTCCCCCAGGCCTGGCTCCAGGGTGGGCTCCTTGATTTGTGTTGTCCACCAAAAGTCTTTGGAATCACTCTTTGTCCTGTCACCTAGAACCAATCTGCCTTGGTAGACCCTACCAGGGGCAAATACAATTGCCCCCTGACAGCATAGCTCCTAGGATCATTCAGGCGCACATACTCTTCAAGGTGGTGATTCAAGGAGGAGCGTTAGAGATGAAGACTCTAAACCACACCTGAGGTACAGTCCAGATGCTGGCCCAGAACAGACTGATGTGGAGGACCTTCGTTTCAGCCCTTCAGGTGGGCAGTCGAACAAGAAATCATCTACAGATGGCACCATGCCATAGCATGTCCTATTTGTGCAAAACAAACTCGGGTCTATGGTTTCAAAGATTCAAATTCAGTGACGACAATGGAAAACTTGCATTTTTATGAAAACCTTGTCTGTTCTGTAACTCTGCAAGCGTTTTTCTCCAGAATTGTACAGTAAGTCTGACATTTGCAGAGTCCAACTTTCTGTTTCCAGCTTGAGTCTGCTGCAGTTTAGTCTCAGTTGTCATGTCTTTTTCTAATCAGTGTTGTGCAAATCTAAAGCTAAAGGCTTGGACAGAACTTAACGCCACATGTTGTGCACAGCCCTGGTTTATTCAAACCGGCAGCATTGCAGCTAATGTTTTCTTGCTCCCAGCCTTTTTCAAATTATTTCTAAATAATTCATCTTTTTCTGATTAAAACCTTGTTTCTGATGAATAAACAGGAGGGATAAGGGAACAATAACTGAGTGTTTATCCCTGCAGTAAGCAAGAAATCCTTTTAATTTTTCCAAATCAGCAAGCGCTTGAAACTATAATTAGTTTCATATTTTTGGATGAGGAGAAAATCAAAGCCTCATGTTTTCTATAAAGACCAGTTTATTTTATTAATAAAAAAAATGACCTCATCTGAGAGACAAGGTGGGCTGGTAGAGCAGAACAATCCTCCAGTGCCCATGGGCACAAAAACACCAGAACCGCTCCACCTTCCCTTGTTCTCACGTTGGGTTCTCTCCCTGCTGGCCTTCAGAGACGAGGCCCAAAGAACAATTAACTGCTGGAAACGTGCAGACGGAGCTGCACGGTGAGTGTGGAACTAAAGAAAACAACCGAGCAACCCCCCCTCCACGAAAGACGCCTGTTGTTCATTACCACAGGGTGTCTGTGATGGCTTGAATTTCCTGAGCTCTGGAAAGCAGCGGGATCGCAAAAATTAAAACGAGGGACGACAAATAAGTCGTAACCAGAGTGGAATTCAGCTCGAGGGACAAGATGAACCCAAAATGAGAGGTGAAGACATGCGTATCTCCTAAACCCCATTAGATGAATGGATGGGACCTTTTGTTGTTTTTATTAAAATTTACTTTATATCCTTTGGGTCTTCCTGTTTTGCATCATTGCACCATGATATTAAAAGACACAAAGTTAAAAAAAATATGACAATAATTGGACTGAACTTTGAAACTGGGCGTATTATTATCAAATTAATGCTTTTATTTCCCTCCCAGCAGCAACATCCCCAGAGGTAATTGCTTACAAGTCTCAGCCGGTTGTTTCCCCTGAATTTTAATGACATTGTTGACAGAGAGGCAGCGAGTTCATTATTTTTTTATTTTTCAGTTTGAGTCTCTGTTGTTGTTGTTCTCAGTTCATTGTGTCACAGTTCTGTTAATGGAGCTGTCACTGACGTTATCGGTGGATAGAATTACAGGAAAAATATACTGCTGGTTTTTAACGGTTTTAAAAAAAGAGTTTGTGTTTTTATTTTTGTTAAACACTTACATAAAACATCCGTGCATGCGTGGGTTTTCTCTGGTGCTCCAGTTTCTTCTCACAGACCAAATGGACTGTACTTATACAGCTCCTTTCTTACCCGTTCATACAGCACTCTACTAGATCTCTACAAAGATAATTGAACAAGTGTCTTGCCCAGGGACACTTTGACATGAGACTGCTGGTGGATTTGAACCCTCAACTCTTGCGTTGGAGGACGACTGCTCCAACCACTCAGCCACAGCCTCCCAAAAACATGCATCTTAGACCGATTGGTAACTGAATTTTCCTGAGGTGAGAGAGAATGGTTGTTTGTCTCCATGTGTCCCCGTGATGGACTGGAGACCTGTGATGACTGGACATGGGCACCAGTGACCCCCATGGCCTGAACAGGAAGAAGCATGTAAAATATAACGGGTGGATGAACTTACATAAAACATTCCAGTCACCAATTAAAAAATGTAATAACTTTTAGCGTTTTTGTGTACAAATCCTGAAATGAGTTCCCGTCACTGGTTGATGATGTCATTGTGATGGGCCGCTGTAGGACACAGAGTGAGGTCGCACTGTTTCTCCTGTGAAAATGGAAGTGGAAGGCTTCGTAGTAGGGGTGTAACGGTTCGCTTCAGTTCAGTTTCAAGGGGGGCTTGGTTCGGTTAATTTTCTTTACAAAAAAGGCCAAAATAAAGACTTACAAAACTTTTATTTTGAAAGTATGCCAAGTAAACAAGTTCAGTTATTACAGACTTCTTAGCTGGAGGTGATCTGGTGGATGAAGACTCAGCTGTCTTCATCCTCAGACTGCAAACAACACAGATTAAAAAAAATTGAGTTAATAAGATTATAATTTTAAATTACGTTAATTAGATCACAATAAGAACACCTCTTCTTCTGTTATGAGGTGGTTGAATCTCTCGCTCATCATCATCATCAGGGCTTTAATCTGGTTTGGGCTTGGTGACATCAGTTTTAGCTTTTTCATAAAGTCCTGCTACAACTTTTTGGCTCAAGTGTTGACGTGGGATGTCATAGAAGGGCTCAAGAACTTTAACCCTTAAAGCCGGCGCAACATTCAGACGTAGATTCAGAGCCTTAAAATCTCCTACAGTTTGTGTTATTGCTCTGGACTGATCTGAATTAGCTGATGAAGGTTGTTTAAATGCTGCTGTTATCGGTCTTTGCACAAAGCTACGTTCACATTGGGATGACGTTTCAAGAGCGTTAACAAGTCGACGTGTTGCTGCTGCAGATCCAGTCTCTGTGAAACACACAGCTCTCGACACACAGTTCACGTCTTTTAACAAGAAAGACATAATGTTCCCAAACAGGAGACCACAACGAGATGCTAGGCTGCTAATGCTACGCCTGCCGCAAGATATTAGCGCCGTGCGAAACACGCCTCGGAATTTTAGTTCCGCGGTTCATGTATTCTCCCGTTAATAACATTAAATGAACGAAAAAATAACAGAAATGGTACGCAGGTGGACCGAACCGAACATGCCGTACCGAAATGGTTCGGTACACCCACGTGTACCGTTACATGCCTAATACTGTATTTATGGATTGTTTTCCCATTTTTATAAACCATTTTTTTTTGGCTGAGATATGACCGTTTCCATTCATTCTGAAAAATAAAATACAGCAGTACTTGATGGCCCCAGAATAGAAATTGTGTATGGCATGCTGTTGGCTGTTGTATCATGTAATAGGAAAATGTGCCTAACGCCTATAATGACAAATTTTAAAAGGTTCAAGACAAAAACAACTGGACTTTATTTATTATATTATACTTTATTGTTTTGTTCCTCATACTTTTTAGAATTTACCATGTCCTGGATGACTGAGAATCTTCACCAGTTTTTAATGACTCGATCAGCCTGCCATACTCTCACCACCTTCATTCTGCTTTCTGCTTGGAACCGTCAATCCAGCTGCACCGCCCCGGTGAAATGCAGCTAATTTGACCATTAAAGTGCTTTTATTAAGAAAATTATAGACTGAGACACACCTTTGCTATAATTTTGAGCAAAAAAATAATTGTTTAGGTACTTTTCTTGTTAAATGTCGGAGGATCGAGCTGCATTCCTCCTTCCTGTTTCTTTTTACAGACAGACAATAAGCCTCGTCTCGGCCAGCTGTTGGTGCGAACGCTAGTGATGGCCAAATGAAGCAATAAAGCAGTATTGAACCACTTTGCCAATTGTATTGAACTTGGGTTCATTAATTCAAAGGTTCATTTCAGTGACATCTGGTGTTGAAATATTAGACAACAAACATTGTCAATACTATATATGGTGCAGATGACCCGACTGAGAATTAGTGGATTTGGTACCTGGATTATTGAGCATGAACTTTCTTGCTGTCAATATATGTTCAGCTGATTCAGTAGATATGTTGACTAGTATCTGGGATTGAGAGGGTGTGCTTTAGGAAACCGTAGGTGCAGGGAAGGTGGGTTGTGCTTGTGTAACTCAGTCATGAAATTTGTGGATGGGAATTCAGTTTTTTTTAATTTAGGAATAAGAGTTTTTCCACTGTTTTTGGACTCAGTCGATTTCTTTGTTTTGCTGACAACTTCTCCAGCTTTTAGGAAAAAAACACATTCACAAGCAACAGATGAGGCTGCATAAATATTATTTAGCCAACAAGAACAAATGTGGATAAACATTTGTGATCATTCCAGTAGGCCAGAGGATCCTCCGATCTTTGCAAAGGAGGATCAGACAACTTCCTTTAAACTTCACTTGTGGCATCCGATGTATGATTCCTGTGAGCTCTTGCCAGTGTAGCATCTCGATCAAAACGTGTCCAAAGGTTGGAAGCTGAAAGAAAAATAATTGTTTGACAGTCATGAACACAGACAAGTTTCTGGGTGTGTGGGTGTGTTCATAATTACCAACTTACAACTATCTGTGGAGGATGATGTGTAGAATTGTGTTGATAAACATATACATTGATAAACATTTAAACGTATATATTGAACATAACCTACCATGAACAGTATTCTCCTGTTTGCTTTAATGCTTAGCTCTGTAGTGTCTAAGCATCGATACTCAAGTTGCATGGAACAATACAAGCCCTGGACCTGTATGAACAGTAATAATCAAACAAGAATACAAACTGTCAGGTCATAGACATCACTTAAATCATCACACATGCAAATGTACCTATCTTACGCCCCCTTCGCAAAATCCTGTACCCCCCACCCCCACCCCCGCCCCCGCCCCAGGCTTACTACTGTTCAAGTTGCTTGTTTTGTAATAAACTACTCACCTTATTGGGACTGATCATCTTGAAGAGTTCCCACATTTGAGAACGGCTTCTCTTCCTGGTTGGCTCTATGTTGATCAACCAAAAGCAGTGATGAAAACAGCAACAGCGCACGCAACAACTCCAACAACAAACCGACATGTTGCAGTGTGTGTCGCTAAGGTGTGTTTTGGCATGCGCAAGCCTCCTGAAGCAAGTCTCGCATCAAAGAATCATCTCGCGATATGAAGCTATAGTGGGATTCATTCGTGGACCGAAGCAGTCGCTGCTTCATACGTCATCACTTACGTAACTTTCTCTGCCACAAAGCACGCTTCGTCGCAGTGGTTCAAAGAGAACGCATTTTCGAGTTTGAAGCAAGGATCGGAGCTTCGGCGTCAGATTGACATCACTACCATTGACTGCCCTTGGCTCCACCAATGTACCTGGTCGTAGATGAAGTTGCTTCCTCTTCACCAGGGTCTGTCATTAGGCACAACCTGGGACAAGCAAAACAAAACAAAACAAAAAAAAAACTACCTCCATTCGTACCGTTCTTCTCCACATTGTAACTTCTACCCACTTGAATATCTTGCACCAAAAACATTAAAGATTACTTGCAAACTATATTTAATTCCAGTCCAGAAAAACTTGCAAATTACAAATAATCACAACTCAAATACTTCAACGAGGGGGTACGATGGTACCGCTTGTTTGATGTTCCAGGGTTGTGTTTCAATGCAAAGGGGACCTCTGGCAGTGATTTTGCTGTTTAGTCCAAATTATGTTCCTGTGGCTGCTCAACTTCTGTTGCCTTAGCCTGAACACTGAAAAGAGCCTGTAGAGCAAAGACCATTTTGTGGCTGAATGAAGCTTTTTATCAGATATGCTAAACTATCACAATCCTCACTGGCCCACTGAATATCCTGCCTCAGACATCATTTTATTCAACAAGAAAAAAAAATGTTTGAAATGAGCCATCACAGCCGACAGAAATATCAATGGGCACTGGTGTATTTTTGCTGAGTTCATGTTGCCTGTATGGAGAATAACATTACACTTTGGCAGAAAGAAATACCAAATAAAAGTGTTTCTATCGCTATAAAAATTACATTTATAAAATGTGTTTCTCTTATTATTGGCATAAATATAACAAAAGCCATGCTTTTTAAATCAGCTTTAAAAATATCTGATGCTAGTATTTAGTAAGATGGTATTTTGTGTAGGAAAATAGAGGTTACTTTGTGGCCTGGAGAAGGGAGATGTAACAAAGCTTCAAAATAGTTTACTCAAGCTAATTTTACATTTCCCAAAACAGTTGGTGAATGGTTTTAAATGTGCTTGTTTTATTATAATTTTAAGGCACATTGAGTGTTAAATTTCAGCTTCTGAGATAAAAACCACAACAAAAGAATATGGTCAAAATTTCATCCAACTGAGGAGCTAGTCACAGGATACATCCATTCCTTGAATAATGGTAGCATATAGAACCAAAATGCACATGTAACAATTTTTTTGACTCATGAACTGATAGAGGACAAATTTTTTTTTCAGGGTTCATCTTTTTCTGAAGCAACAAGCAGAGTGCTATTGAATACAACACAAATCTTCACATGGTCAAAAACATCAATAAATAAATGACACAAGGCCTTCCCAAAGTCCTGTGTCCCATGCTTTGGTCCCATGCACGCACACCACATCAGCATTCCGATTGGTTAATTTTCCTGTCAACTATTAAACAAACTCATCCTGGACAGACTCTGAGTTCAGCCTTCTGTAACGAGAGTGAAGTCCTAACCAACAAAAACGCTCTGTATCTGCCTGGAGAAAAAATTTAATATAATCGGACTGAAAAACAGTGAACAAAAAAATGCTTTGCTCAGCGTCAAAGTAGGTAAAATAAAATAGGAGAAATTTGCAAAAACAAAAGAAAAACTACATTTAAAATATGTATTTTATCTAGCGTAAATACAGTATTATATCAAAATTATATGTAACATTTCATGTGTGCTGAATTCTTGGGACTTCTCTGAAGACGATGAAGGCCCTGAGGGTTCCCCTACACTCAACAAGCTCTAATCAATTATCCAGACATTCACCAATTGTCTGACTGCTGTCCGTCATTCATCTGGCCATCGTTTTTTTAAATCACTCTCTGTACCTGGAAAAGGACTAGCGTCCATCTCCTCTGGTGGCCTGTGCAGGCTCCATCTCACCAGTGACCCTGGAAAAGATAAAGCAAATACAGAAAATAAAACTAACATGTAACATAATGTTTGTTCAAACTAAATTACACTGATGCACAGAATAAACATTACAATTTTGTTTTAATCTTTTGCATATTTTGTGAAATAATGTCAAGCATGTGTTTACAAAACAAGGTTCCATTCCCCTTCAGTGCTGTTGCCCCAGAACTGGTATATACCGTATTTTCCGGTGTATAAGTCGCAGTTTTTTTTACTGATTTTCATGTCCTGCGACTTATACAGCGAAGCGAC
>JARVLU010000103.1:3252128-3262962 GCA_031762415.1 Simpsonichthys santanae | reverse complement strand
CACATACATACATACATACATACATACATACATACATACATACATACATACATACATGTGCTGAATCATTTTTTTTTTACAACTCTCACACTGTCCCATGTAAGACATAGTGCAAGATTTTCATTTTATTTTTTTACACCTCCACTCCCCTTCGTGTTTCTATTTCTTATCTGAAAAAAGGGCTGCACCTCATGAAGCCGGCGGCCTCAGTCACCTCTGTCTCTCCATGTCTGTTTGTTTATGTTTCTCTCGGACGTCCTGTACTGAAATATAATGTTGTTGCACTTCAGTGCAATGACAATAAAACTGATTCTGATTATGTTTAATTTATAAGTTAGACTAATAAAGTCAGTTGAAAACACCTGAACTGGTCTTTTAACCAATCCTCAATCTGCAGCACAGAGTCAAATAAAGACAATTTAATCAGATTATTCTACCAACACAAGCCAGTTGAATGAGTTCGGCTTTGCCTCTTAGACGTTTTAACGTTCGTCTTGTTTGGACGTTTCTAAACCATTCTCATACCGTTTTCAGCTCGTAACTCGTTCCACAAGTTTTGTGCCATTTCATCAATTCATGCATCAAAACGTTCGGCTTGTTCAGAACATTCCTGCTGTGACTTTTGGTGTTTGTGCATTTTTTACATTTTGAAATATTTAGCTTTGTCAGCCATGTTTGTTCTCATTGAGCTCTCTCCAGCTCCTTCCCTCTTTGTGCTGTTTAAAACCTTTAACTGCTCGTTTCAGCTTCAGTTTTTTTGTAGAACCTTTGTGCTAATTTCACATTCCTTCAGCTCTTTTTTTTTTTCTTCTGGTTTTTCGTTATTTGTGCTCATTTCTACGTTTTGTGCTTTTTTTGAACAATTTATGTTCCTTTTCACCTTCTGCTAATTTCAGCCTCTTTTTTCAGCTTTTTCAGCTACTTGTTTTTGCTAAGTTCAGCTTTTTTTCTGCTCATTTAAGTTTTTTTTGTAGCTATTTTCTGATATTTTGCAAACTACTGAGCCACATTATTCAGCTCATTTCTGCTCCATTCAGCCTTTTCTACAGATTTCTGTTTTTTTCTTTTGATTTCAGCTTTTATTTTTCTGCTTCCAGCAAACATCAGCTGTTCAAATTCAACTCTCCTTTACAGTTTAGTGATGAAGCCGTTTCAGCAGAAACCATTCAGCAGGAAGCGTCCATGCTGTATTTTCACAGGAAGTGACATTTCTGAAGTTTTTGTAGAAACCATCATTCAAACCTGCAGCCCAGTCTCCAGCAGAGGGAACATTTTGGAGATCAGCTGATCACTTCAAGCGTGTGAGCAGAAAGCAGAAACATTTGGAGGACGTACCGTAAGACACGGGGACGTCCAGGTCCCCCTGCCAGGACATCTGGCCCGACTCGTCAATGGAATGCTGCGCTGTAAAAACACAACAAGCCTCCAATTTAGGACCTGGTCCAACTCTGCCTCTGATTCATTCAAACGAAAGAGAACAATAGCAGAAGACTCGTGCTGCCTTCACACCAGCTGCCTACAGAGTATGGAAGTGTGACTTTGTCTTCAGACGTGTGGATTCAATCACAGGAAAATAAAGAACTTTGCAAGATGTCACTTCAAGCCATTATGAGTTGTGATGTCCAACTTCCACTGAGCTGAAACTAAATTCACCTTCTGGAACTCCTTCTTTTTAACGGCACAGTCCTGAGCACAGTCATTTGGCAGGAAGAGGACGACAGCGTGACACGGTGGCTGCGCGTGTGAAGTCATCGTTAATCTGAACTGTGAAGACAGAAACACTCAACGAGGGCGGACTACCTTTCAAGTGGCCACGTCCGAGCGTAACGAAGCCAGAGGAGAGGAAGTTGTGCATGTCTGGACCTCCAACTCGCAGGTTGTCTTTCCCGTAATGACCTGGTGGGACACAAAATGCAGGAAATGAACATTTAGGCGTGATTGTTCAGGTCTTACAGCGTCTGGCGGTTGATTTTTTTAGGAATAACGCCGAAGAACAAACAATATGAATCCTATCTGATGAGCATTTTGACTTTTTTGTTTTGCAACCCTAACGATTATAAAACAAGAGAAAACAGCCGGGATGCATCGACAGGTGAGAACTTACTGTTCACACGAGAATGACTTCTGGAAACTTTAGTTTTTTCAAACTTTATTGGGGCAAATAAACGAAAAAGAGCCGTCTACATGGATCTACTGTAGTTTCCATGTGACAGCCAGCTCAGCTGCATGCAGTGTCTGCAGTTACATCTAAACTGGTGAATACATGAATATTCCTTTGGACCCAGGATGATGCTGGTTTGCTCCTACATGCTGAAAAAGGTGAGCAGCACAAAAAACCACTTAGCTCTCTGACAATTAAAATGCTTTTTTTTTTACTGCAGCAGTGCACATATGCAACTTTTCAGGGGTAGGTGGGGGCGTCCACTCTGGAACCAGGATTTACAATCCTTTAGTTTCAGCGAGAACGAGGATGTCTGCTGGGACACAAATGGCTGAACCACAGCAGAAACACACAAACAACATTTAGTGAGTTATTATGAATGAAAATCGAGTAAATGTCACAGATATTTTAATTATTATTTTATTAACCTTTATTTAACCAGGCAAATCCCATTGAGATCACAGATCTCTTTTGCAAGGAAGGCCTGGACCTGAAGGCAGTCTAACATGCATGTTTTTGGTCTGTGGGAAGAAACCCACGCATGCACAAAGAGAACATGCAAACTCCACACAGAAAGACCAGGTCCAACCGGGGATTGGACCCAGGACCTTCTTGCTGTGAGGCTACAGTGCTAACCACTGAGCTGTCGTGCTGCCAATACTGTATACTTTGAGTGATTGACCCTGAGAGCTGGTGGAGTTTGGGCCCCAGGAGAAACCAAAGGTGAGCAGCTCCAAACTCCTTCATGTACGTCTCAGATACCAGCAGGTCTGTGGCCTGACAGGTTTAAAAGATTTCTTTCAAGCTGCTTGTATTTCGGCACTTTTCCCCCCATTTCTTATTTATTTAAAGAGAAAAGACTAAGAACTATTGACGCATGCAACAGAAATAAAACAGAAACTCCCTCTCAGGTGGATCATGAGCTCATCAATATTTATTGCTTATGAATGCAATCAGCACATTATCTGATGTTTTCGCTCAGTCACATTGTTTCACGTCACTGGACGGTTGAATAAAAACACGCCGCAGAAAGGAAGTTCTTTTAGCACTTTGTGCTACAATATTTAGATTAAAACGCAGAACTGCTGCGGGGCGTTTGATTTTCTAACTAAAGAACGCAGCGACTGACAAAAAGAGAAAAACAACCCAGATGAGGTCCAGCAGATCCGCCTTCCTCCGAGGAACCGCTTCAGTCAAGGGTGTCCCTCAGACCTTTGAGATGGAGCAGCAGTCCAAACGACCAGGATGACAAGAAACGCCTGAGAGCATTAAACTGGGTTTGGGTTTAATGTGCACGTGCTGAGCTGCAGATCACAACACGATGATGGACCACACCCGGCTCTTTAGGGATCACCTTGTTGGAGCTAAATCAATTTTTTTCTGTCAAACTCTTATTTCTGACATTTCAACTGAAGAACAGTGACAGACTGATGGTAACCAAGATGACATTTAAAATTGGCTCCTTGTTACCTTCTCACGTGTCGACCCAACTCATCCTTTAAGTTTCTAATTCTTCTAAAACAATTTGAGTCAAAGTTTAGCAGAAAACAATCAAATGAACTGACTGAAGCAGAGAAAAAGCAGCTAAAGACTGAAGAAAACCTCAAAAAGATCCACAGAAGGTCTGGAGAACAGCTGCTCAAACATGGCAGAAGATTCCAGGAGACTCAGAAGAGCAATGAAAAATGAAATTGTTGTGGTTTAAATCTTTTGCACGGTGCGACTGGGTTTGACATTTTCATCCCAAAGCTGCTCCACGAGCTCAGTTCCTGCAGACAGGCGATCATTTCATTCTCTGTCTGCAAAGTGTGGAAGACATTTGTCGCCTTTTTTCACAGAAACGTAGAACAAAACGAGAGAACAGAAACAGAACTCCAGGAAATGGAAGAATTAACGTCCACTCGGGAGCCACAACAGACAATTATAAACTTCTTTCAACTAGAAGTCCAACACATAAATCAAAGTTGTCACCATGACTGAAGACTCAAAGAATCCAACTATAAACAAATAAAAATTGATGGAGTTTAGTTTCTGACACATTTCTGCCACTAGTGCATCTTAGAGGCGAAGAAAAATAAAATCAGAAAGAGCAAAAGCTGCACTGCTCTGCTTAAAAAATGAATAAATAAATAAATGTTTGTTGTCAGAGATGTGTGAAATGTGAGTCACGTCTCACCACCGACTCCCAACCGGCTCTCTGACGTGACGTCCTGCTGCTGTTCGAACAAACACAAACTTTAGGTTTGCTCAGCGCACAACACCAGAGAGAACTCAAAGGGGGCGTTTTAGAGAAAGTTTGTTGAGGGCTGAGTAACGTTCAGCGCTGATTAAAGATGCTGATCCGTTCAGCCATTGGCGTCAGAGGCATTTGTAATGTGAGGGGGACACACTGGTTTATACGTCATTGATCTGGACGCAGCCACAGCACCGCTAACACACTCAAAATGGATTCCACTGCAGAGAGTCAGCCAGAAGATACACACCACCCATGGCCTTATTGAAAGATTATTGAAAGACTATTGAAAAACTGTTCAGTACAGCAGAACAGATTTTCTCTCCCAAAAGAGCCAGACTGGACTCAAAAATATTTGAAAACCAGCTTCTTCTGAACTTCAACAATAAATTCTTGCTGCAGTATTAAAATGTGTCAGTTCATGGAATGTTAGGAGACAAGAGCTGTCTCCAAATGTCTCGACACTCTGGTCTATGTTTCGTACTTTGTAGTTAAAAGCCAAGTGTAGATGTTTGACTGTTTTGTTAAAGACGTTGATGGGAGCAGGAGTCATGTGGGAGTAGTGGGACGGGACAGGATTTTTTGTGTGGGAACAGGACTAGTGAATCATGTCACGTGACCATAGTGCCTTCTAATAGTTCATATGCCTCTGGTGAGCATTTAGATGTGCGCTCTCTGGTTGTAATTTGGGAGAAAACAAAGTCCTAAAGCAGAGAAACTCTATGAGAGGATGTTGTGGTCTAAACTGTATTAAAATGTGTAAAATTTGTGAGAAAAAAAATTTGGAAAAAGTTTAGACAGCCCTAAAGTGTGTGACATAATCACTCCAGGTTAAACATTTCTTTAGATAAAGCAATAAATAAATAAAAAGTAAAAAAAAATCAAAATGCCAGTTTAAATACATAGACTAACTTTCCATCCATTTTCCTTTGCATGCTTTTCTGGGTTGCGGAGCAAATTTGCCTATCTCCAACAGCCTTTATATGTTCACTCCATGCACGTGTGGATTTTTTCCAGGTACAGTACTTGTTTCCCCCAACAGACCAAAAACATGCATGTTTAAGCTAAATGAGAACTCCACACTGTCCCTAGGTGTGTGAATGGTTGTCTCTGTGATGGACTGGAGACCTGTCCAGGGTGTCCCCCACCACCCACACAGGGATTGCTGGAGTTCAACTCCCAAGATCTAACTGACCTTTTCTTTTCTTTTTTTACTGTGGAGTGCATCTGAGCTGCAGATCTTCAGTCTGAGCTGGATTTTCTCATTTGTCTCACCCAAGTCTTTGGGCAGGTTTCTATACATTTTTAAGCTATGAGATGTCCTGTATATTTTTAAACCTGCAAAAATGAATAAAAACTTTTATTGGAACTATGAAAACCAAATAGTAATATGGTTGCATCAATGCCTTTAATAATGCAAGTTAATCATCAAAATATTTAAAAAAATATTCAGGTGCTTTTCAGTTGGTATGAAATATTTATTTGTATACATTTCATAGTACATTTTGTAAAGCCTGGTTTAAATCTTATTTTACATCCAGACAGCGGAGGCAGCAGCAGGATGTCAAACAGTTACCTAAAACTGCAGTAAGACCCAGGAGTGGACGGGAACTTCATTTTCATTATTCATGCATTTCAACAATTACCAGATGAAATTTTAGAATGACACAAGGACACCTGCTCTGAAAAACATGACATTTCAAATAAAACAAAGATGCTCATAAATAATTTTATTGGTCTTCTACGTGAATAAAAACATGAAGGAGATCGGTTGATGTGGAGAATCAAACAAAGCTTTAGTCAGATGATCCAGGAAGAACAAGTTCATCTAAATACATCAATATATTATTCTCTTTTCCTAATGTTTAAATCAAGGGACACACGATGAAAGATGGCTTTATGGCACTGCTGCAGTTTTTAGGAGCATTACCAATTCGCTACAGAAACCTGTTGAACCGTGCAACTAAATTCACCTTTAGAAACAAGAGTTTTTTTTTTAATCTGAACACACACATCTGTGCTGCACCCCACAGCAGCACTTCACTCTAGAACAGACCAAGGTGTGTCAAATGTGAATATTTACACTGTACACAGGCATGCTGGCTAAATGGGCACACCAGCAACAAAAAGAAATGTTGTTGGGGCTAAAACTTCTCATATACATACATTCCACAAAACAAGAAAACCATCTGGAAGAGATGCAGCACCTCATATCTGCAGCAAACAGTCCAACGGCACACAGAAAGCAGGCTGTGTTAGCTGTGATGGTTGGGAGCTAAAGGATCTGTCTAATATCTGGAGCCTGCAGGGGTTTTAACACAGATTTTACACACTAGAACATCTTATCACGTGGCTCTCTCCCTCTCCTCCAGGCTTGTCCCTGAAGCAGATGTAGGAGGTTGAGGTGGAGAACGGAGGGGGTTTCTGTCTTCAGAACTCCTCGTGAACGTTTCTGGCGTAATCCATAAGCTTGCTGCCTGTGAAGTATTCACTGTACCGGAGAATCTCCTCCAGCTCCAGTTGACGGTTCTGGTTCTCGTCGGCAACGGCGATCATCTGCTTGGCCTCGTTCAGAGCGTTGTGCTCGTTCATCGGGTCCATGTACTCCTGGGAAGTGGACCAAACATCAGAGGTGACAGATCAGTTCTACACCTGAACAAAGACCAGTCTTCTTTATAAACCATCAGGTGTTACAAGTGGTTCTCTTTGTTTCTGGCATTGTGTTGACTGCAACACAAACATTAAAGGAATAGTTCAGTTATGAACAACTAATATCTTCTCCGTTTGTTGTCTTTTGAGCAACTTTTGTTTGAAGAAACAAGTTTAAATCTGACAAGACTGACAGCTAACCTGACACAAAGTCAGGGCCAGCATTTCATTTCACGAGTTGTCCCTGATTTTTACAAGAGTAAATCCTGAAATACCAGGAGATATTCCAGTTTATTGTAGATGCATACGACTAGGCCTGTCACAATAAACAATAAATCACCAGTAATTACATGGTAAATGAAAATTACCATCCTCATTTTCATTTATCAGCTTTATTGTTTCTTCGTGTCTCTTTCTACTGAAGACACTGGATGACAAAAAGCTCAACTCCGGTGCGCTTCAATGATGCCTCCTTTTCTCGTTTTAATTGTCCAAAATCACGGTTTTGGATCATTAACAGCAGCTACGCTGAGAAGCTAAGCTATGAGCTAACCTAACAGGCCGACTTCGGGGAAAAAACCCTCAGTCTTGTCAAAGCTCCAAAATTCACAGTTGAAACATGTGCCTTCATGTAAAATGTTGTTTTTCTCTGCAAAAACAAGCTGAGAACTTGTTTTTTTTATTATTTTTTTTATTAAAAGCTTTGAGTGACAAATGCTATGCTAAAGAACTCAAACCACACCGAGCATCCGCCATTTTGAGAACCGAAGAGAGACGGCCCATGTAACGTCAAGGGGCCTCCCTCACATTTTTCTTAAAGAGACACGCCGCTGACTCCCTCACTATCCACCCTTTGGTTCAAACAGTAAAACATTGCCATCTGGTGGTTGAAAAATGATACTACATGCAAAACAAATACATTTCTTCTTAAATTTGACAATAATTACTATTGCCAAATTTCAAACAATATTATTGTCTATTGCAATAATTTCTGAGACAGTTAATATCCCAGCAAAATGTGTTATTGTGACAGGCCTACATACGACAGTCATTCCTAATAAGTCATTATTTTGTACAACTTCGATACTAAAAAGCCACCACAGCCAGTCAGTAAGGATACATGTACTCTGTACACTGTTGAAGCAGAACAAGGACTCTGAAACCAGAATACTTTCATGTTAGAGCTGGGTGATAGCTTGATATTTTTAAAATAAGAGATAATTTCATATGCAATATAAGATGAGACTGTATTGTTAGATGTAGGCTAGACTGAGTTACTTATACTGTACTTGAAAATCTGCCAAATACGGCCCCTTCGCTCTCCCTCGCTGAATACAACCCCAAAAAGAAAATCAATGGCTCAAGTATTTGGAGATGGTTAGGATTAAAACTGTCAGATGAGCAACAGAACAATGTTTTCTGTAGAGAATGCAGACAAGTCCCGACAACAGGTTTGAGCACTACAAATCTTTTTCACCAATTAAAACAGCGCCATAAAGTGGAGTCTGAAGTGTGTGTGAAACTGCAGCTGCAGCCCGGACTGAAGATTTCACCAACCTTCTTCGTCAAAACAAACCTCGGTACAAAACTCATTTTTTATGCCTTATGAGAGGAAAAGTGAGAGGTGGTGCAACATTACTAAAGCAGCGGCTTATATCACAAAAACATGGTTCCAGTCAACTGTGGAACAGGACGGCTTCATACAGCAGCTAAAGTCCTTGACCAAAGATACCAGTTACAGAGTCTGAGTTACTTTTCAAGAGAAGCACTGCCAGAAATGTTTACTGAAGTTAAGAGTCTCACGCCCAGCTCACGAAAGTCTCTCTCTTCACACTGACCATGTGGTCCAGCCGAACCTGCGAGCCGTACATGAGTGTGACTATACATTTCATCGAAGACTGGGAACTGAAAAGTGGCTGTCTCCAGACCAGTTACTTTCCACAGGACCACAGCAGAGAGCATTAACCTTCAAGCCTGCAGGATGTCCTCACTAACTGGGAGCTCAACCCGACAGGACTGGTTGACAACAGGGCTAGCATCGTGAAGGTGGTGCAGCTGAACAAGTGGCTGAGGATGCAGTATTTCTGTCACATCTGACCACTGCTGAGTGCAATATTACAATACTGAATCAGCTGATTTGAAGAAAAAAAAAATTAAATACAACAGATATAATGTTAATAATTTTAACACATCAGTTTCAGAGCTGAATGTGCATACTGACCACAAGATAATTATTTTCATAAGTGAAAACTGGCTTATACCACAAACTGAAACTTATTAACATTGAATGAAGAATATAGCTGAGACAGAGATATGAGATTTAAATTACCTAAATATATACATCTGTTGCACTTGTTAGTGATTTTTACCAAATAGTTTAACCTAACCATCTGTAGGTTAAATACAACACAATTTACAAATGTAGTTAAATATTATAGACCCCTGATAAACAAAGATAAATGTTAGTTTGCCTTTGAGTGATCTGCCTTTTTACATAAAAATGTAAGATTTTAAAAGCTTTTATTTTGTGTTATAGGACATGGTATGGATAATGCCTGCATCATCTGGGCCATTTCTCTGTGTAAGAAAGTTGTCAGCAGCTTCTCCCACAGCTGGAAGAAGAGAACTGGCTGAAGTGTTGGGTCTCCCAGGTCACAAGCTCGACACAGGGACAGCCAATGACTGGGGATCAAGGTTGGTCCTGATGGGAGAGTTCTGGAGCAGGAAGTCCTCTCTGCCAGCACAAAAAACAGGCCTCTTTTTATCCTACCTGGCAGGACATGAAGGTTCTGGAGGCAGTTCAGAAAGCTCTGAAACCCATTCAGGACTTTACTGATGCTCTTCCAGGTGAAGAGTACATGATGACCCTGTCATATGTCACACCTGAGCTACACCTGTGTAACACTAGGCACCTGTGTAAATCCATTAAAACCAGCACTGTGGATTATCTCAACAATAAATTTGCAGACCTAACCACCAGTGATCTGTTGGAGGTTATTCAGGGCCAAGTCCACCCTGAGTGAGAAAATGGATGCACTACAACAAAAAGTCATCTGGGAGGTGGAGTCTCTGCTCAACTATCAGGACAGATGTTTGAGCTGCCTAACCCAGCAGCTCCTGAGTCTGCAGACCAAAGAGAAGCAGCAGTGGCACACAGCTGAAAAGAAGAGATCACTGGGAAGATTCTTCCAGTGCAAAACAGCCACCATCACCACCTCCACACAGAGGGAGGCAATAGAAAATCACATTTCTACCTACCTGTTATCAGTTTGTGTAGAGTGAAGCTGACCCTCTCAAATGGTGGAAGGAACATGAAGTTGCATATCCTGCACTGACATACCTGGCCAACCAATAAGTTGTGTGCCAGTCACCAGCTCCCCTTCTGAAAGGTTTTTCTGTTGCAGTGGGAACATTGCAACTGCCACAGGGCATCCTTAAACCCTGGCACTGTTGACATACACAAAATCTGTAGATGTACAGTACTCCATCTGGCCTGGTGTGTGCTCATTATATTTTAACATGACCTCAGTAAATGTACACAGTATACTGTTTACATAACCTTAGTAAAAGTACAATTCACTTGATAGAGAGGAACGATGGTTTGAGAGAGGAGTAAAGGAGGCCATCTTTGTGAAAAGAAACCGTCCATCATTAAACAGAGGTGGAGGCCTCCGGGTTCAGCTGTCCCCCTCCTACAATGATGTTATTGCTTGCATCACTCAGCCCTCTGTGAATAGCAAACAACCATCAGGGTGCTAATGATCCATCGTTAGGCTGATGGTCCTCCTTGA
>JARVLU010000103.1:3225593-3237952 GCA_031762415.1 Simpsonichthys santanae | reverse complement strand
AGAGAGAGAGAGAGAGAGAGGGGGGGGGGGGGGAGGGAGGGGGGGCAGACTATAAAACTCCACTGAGTCCTCCTGTAAACCCAGAGCAGGATCAACTCAGACCAGGAGGAATCGGCAGGGAGTGCACCAGAGCAGGCAACACTCAGCCCACCATCCTCAGAGTCTCTGCACCTGGACACCTCAGCAGAGTCAGGTATCTGTGCTACCTGTGGAGTCTCCTGTGGGACTGATACTCCCAGGCTGAAACAAACACAACATTTCATTTTGGACATCATTCTCCTCTTTCAGGTTCAGACTGTACCCGGCATGTTTTCTGATGAGGATCCTGCAGCTCTTTTGAATGCTGGACCCTGGAACTTTTGCACGGTGTGAGAACCAGCGAGGAGAAAAGAGAGAAGCCCTCACAGCCCACCCTCAGCTTTGAACGCCCCTCCTCTCTGCCTCCTCTTTTGCCCGCTGTGCCCTCCCTCCAACACTCCCCCCACCCCCCAACAAAGCAGAAAGCGTGAAAAATCTCACTAATGGCTTTATTTGCTGTCAGATCTGCGGCGGTCTGTCACTCCCCTGGACCACTCTGTTTGACACGCTTCATAGTTGAGTAAGTCTCCTGTGGCTTTCTGGCTAGACTGATCAGTGTCCCTGCAACGCTGTAGGTGGGTGCTCATCAAAGAGAGGAGGAACTGCCACTCATCCTGCCATCCTTGTGGAAGCTGCTTTGCTCTAATCGTTCTCTTGTGTCTGTGAGACTCGTGGACATCCTCACCTTCTGTCCAGCCACGTGACCAGCCTGCTCCCCTCGCAAGATTTGGCTTTTCTTTTACTACACACACTGGTGTTGATCAAAAACAGCATGAAGATGTGGTGTGGGACTGGGCCTCTGGCCGTGGTGGCGGCCTTGTTTTGGATTCAGTGTGTCCTGCATGAGGTGGATGCCAGGAAGGAGAGGAAGAGGCCGAAGGAGGCTGCGCCGCAACACACAGAGACGTACAATACAACTCTGTCCAACAGCGAGGAGGTCGATGGAAGCATCAAGGTAGTGAGTCAAGCTTCTCATACATTTATGAACTTCACATGAGAGTTTGAGGTTAACCCACAGATGTGAAATATGTCTAAGTTTGTTCTGTGCAATGGAAATAAAGTGCAAACTCCACACAGGACAGGTGTGCCCTGACAGGTCAAGCTTCAGACTGCATGACAGACAAAAGAGTGTGAAACTCTAAATGGATGACTTCCGGAGGAATGCCAGGAATGTGGACGTCCGAACTCTGATGGGCGCATCAATTAGTGCAAGCAGCGGGTGTCTGACACCAGCGTATGAGAACAAATCAGACAGTTGTTAGGAACTGTTTATCACTATAGGAAAAAAAAAAAAAAAAAAAGATTTGGGCGGTGTATTTTAAAACAGTAGTAGTTTAATTTTCTGACAACAGAAAGAGAATTGTTAAAAGCAGTCCTGGGAAGAATGTTGTTTTCGTTGGGAACATGCTCCAGTGAACCATGACTGAGGAGCCGCTGCCTCCTGACTCTTATTAATTGCTCTTCTTGTTGCGTACTTGTCAAGGGTTTGAACAGGGTGTTTGTTTTGCGTGCAGCCCACCCATTATTTTGGCATTCTCATGTAGCTTTCACTGCCGTGTGTACCATCCTGCTAAGCCCCAGCCCCCTCCCACCTTGAACCCACACGGTGAGGTCTCCTTTGTAGCTTTAGGAACACTTTGTAGGAGGTTGCGGCCCGCCGGTGTTTATTTAACTTGGTTTGCCCTGTGAAAGCAGCAGCTATGAATGTCTGCACCCTCCCTGTGCAGGCTGTGATGTAACTCCAGGTAAAGTAAAAAAAAAAAAAATGCTGTCACTTGTTTGGCTAGCCTTTAGCCTAGTCTGGAAGAAGGTGACTTTAGCCTCTTGTTCCATTCTCCATGCTCCAACTGATGTCACGGCTGATAAGGTACAAAATATTGATAACTATTTAACAGAACATGATTTCAACAATACACAGACTATCCCTTCATAGACTGCCTCCCCTGGGTCTGGGACGTACGACAGGGCAGCGTGGTCCTTAAAACCAAGGCTGCATGTCCCTCACAGAGCCCTGTAGAAAAGGTCCTGAAAGGGAACACCTTAGTGAGGATTAGTCTCCGGTGCCTCCCTCTTTAACATACTTTTATCTCATCTCCCACAATCAGGCATAATGACATAATTACGCCTAAGACAGCATGTTATGGCATACCGCTGTCTGCCAAACACTGTCACCTCTGATGAAACCTGACATCTGAGCTCACCCTCTGCCAAAATGAACAAGTCACATTTGTTGGTGTTGCACTCTCAGGGTTTCTCTTCAGCAAAGTAAAAAAAAAAACATGCCGTACACAGTAAAACGTGGTTAACGTATTATTTTTGTTTTTGTTTGTAGTTTGTCAGTTTATTTTAGCACACAACTCAGGAAAACAGAACGTCTGTTGGAGATGTCTTGGCAACCTGCGTGAGTTCTCCAACCACCAGCATTTATGTTTTTTTTTTTTCCTCTTGTGGCCAGTGGAAACAGTTCTGATGAGTCGATGGCATTTCTACTGGCCAGTCCTGCGTGTGGGCTGCTGGCAGCGGGCAGTGTCACGCTGCGCTTTGGAGCTGGTCCATTTGGACATGATCAGAACTGTAAGGTGTGCAGGCCTTTTAGGAGAAATAGTTTTTTCTCCTCTGCCAAATGGTGAAGGCAGAGAAATATGGTTTTGCCTGTTTAGTGTGTGTGTGTGTGTGTGTGTGTGTGCCTCAATGGATGTAGATCTACAATTGATAAAGCTTTTCAGAGTTTGACTAAAATAGCTACAACTCTTAAGATGAAGGATCCCCCCACTCAGAGAGCAGGCAGGCGTCTGTGATGGAAAGAGTTGGATCAAACGTCACACCCAGCTTGTTGAGTAATAGCCTGGTTTAGCCTGAAGCAAAGGTTTTTTTGTTTCCTCTCTCTCATCCCTGGTGATGATTAATGCAGCGGCGTGTGGGACCTTTGAGATCAGCCCACACAGAAGACACAAGGTCGGGTCTCACGGGAAACAGGGCGAGCGCTCCAACACTGCGCCTGTACCCTGCGTGGCATCACGGTGAACTCTGCTTTCAGCACGTCAGAAAACAGCTGAGGTTAAGCTTGTTTAACACTCTGACATGACCTCAAGTGGCTCTGCAGAAGAGAAACAAATAATAAACAATTTGTTGTCATCACCTCTGGGACTTGCAAACTAAACTAACCCTAAGGTTGTATTTTCACTTTGCAGACACAGAGCAGCTGTTCTAAATATGGATTGATGTTGATTTTATAAAAACTCCTGAATGAAGCTGGTTCTCATGGGCAGAGTTCTAAAACACGTCTCTTGTGGGTTCAAGTAAAAATGGATTCAAAAATGCATCAAACTACTTTTTTTCTCAAAGTTTTACACACAATACCCCATAAAGATAAAATGAAAAAACTTAGTTTGAAACGTTTGCAAATTTATCAAAATAACGAAACTATAAAAGAAGTATTCACCATCTTTGCCCTGACACTGAAAATTCTGATCCTGCTTTCACTGATCATCCTTCAGATGTTTGTGAAACTTAATTTGAGTCCACATCTGATGAATTCAATATACAATGGACATGGTTTGGAAGGTGCACGCCTGTCTTTATAAAGTCCCATAGCTGACTGTGCATGTCAGAGCACAAACCAACACATAAAGTCCAACAAATGGTCTGTAGATCTCAGAGACAGGACTCTATTCAGATACAGATCTGGAGAAAGGTCCAGGAAGGTTTCTGCAGCATTGAAGGTCCCATTGAGCACAGTGGCCAACATCATCAGTAAATGGAAGAAGTTAGGAACCACCGGGGTTCTTTCTAGAGCTGACCACCCAACCAATCTGAGTGAATGAGAGCAGGTGACCAAGAACTGGTGGTCACTCTGACATAGTTCCAGTGTTGGTCTGTAGAGAGTCTACCAAAGGGACAACGGTCACATTTCATTGGACTTTTATGTCATTGATAAATCTAAATACTGATATAATGTATGATAAAGTTCGTATCAGATTGTATCAACACTAGATCAGTACTTGAGTTTGTTTCTCCACTCAGCTTTCAGTGCTGTGTGTTGCTCCTCTTCCAAAAGTGCAATTCTGCAGCGGAATAGACAGGAAGAGGTGAAATTAAAATCTAATGTAAACACTGGATGAAAATAAACTAGACTGAAAATAATAATTTTGTCAGCTCTGATTGCACAAGAACTTTAGAAGTGACGCACACATGCTAACATGTGCAGCATCCACATTTATTTCTGTAAACAGCGTGCTGCATGGGACGTCACGTCTTTTTCTGAGGGGGGTTTCAGGGCCATGGAGTGTTCACATTGGAATCTGACAGTGGTTATAGGAAATTAATTAAATAATTAAATTCTCAACATTTATTTAACCGGTGCAAATCCCATTCAGATCACAGAGCTCTTTTACAAAAGGAGGCCTGGGCCTGACGGCAGACTAACATGTGTGTTTTTGGACCATGGGAGGAACTTGGATACCCAGAGAAAACTCACTCAAACACAAGGAGAACATGCAAACTGAACAAAGGCCACACAGAAAGACTCCAGGTCCAAACCAGGGATTGAACTCAGGACCTTCTTGCTATGAGGCAACAGCACTAGCCACTAATCCATTGTGCTACCCTAAACTATAATGTGAACAACCATGCAACATCAACAACAAAAAAATTTAAGCTCAATAAAAAATCCAAATTGAGCACTGGGACCTGCAGTGTGTAGATAGCATCAGTAGAACACACCTTGTGCTGTGTAGACATATACACTCTCTGGCCAAAAGAAAGTTGCCACCTGGATTTAACCAAGCAAACAGGTACGAGCCTCCTGTTGGATAATGACTGCATGAGTGATTATGTTTCAGCTGCAACAAGTTATTTAACCCCAACTGGTGCAATGAGTTGCTTCTCATTTCTTAAACAAACATGTTGAAAGACACATGGCGTGGTCATGGAAAAGATGTCAGTCTGTTTGAGAAGGGTCAAATCATTGACATCAAGCAGAGTAAACATGTAAGGAGATTGTAGAAACTACTAAAATGGGTTAAGAACTGTCTAACACATTATTAAAAACTAGAAGGATAGTGGGGACCAGTCGTCTTCGAGGAAGAAACATGGCCAGAAAAAAATTCTGAATGATCGTGATCGACGATCATTTAAACGTTTGGTGAAATCAAATCAAAGAAAAAACAACAGTAGCACTCAGGGCTGTGTTTAATAATGAAAGTAAGAACATTTCCACACCACAATGTGAAGGAACTCAAGGGACTGGAACTGAACAGATGTGTAGCCTTAAGAAAACCACTGATCAATGAGACTAACTGGGAAAAAAGGCTTCAATTTGTTAGGGAGCATAAAGATTGGACTCTGGAGCAATGGAATAAGGTCATGTGGTCTGATGAGTCCAGATTGACCCTGTTCCAGAGTGATGGGTGCATCAGGGTAAGAAGAGAGGGAGATGAAGTGATGCACCCATCATGCCTAGTGTCTAGTCATTAATGTAAGATCTTGGTGAAAAATTAATGCAACACTAGATGGAAATATATTTTGTGACATTGCAGAAGCTTACTGAAACAATGACGCAGTGAATGCATGATGTCATCAAAGCTAAAGGAGGTTCAACAAAATATTAGTGTGTGACTTTATTTTTGGTGGTGCCTTTTTTTTTGGCCATGCAGTGTAAATGACTGGTAAATGATTAAATCTAAATTAGAAGTGACACAGTAGACAGAGGAACAATATAGTGTACTAAGTTACCAAAAACAGTTGTTTTTGTTGTTCTTTCGGCTGCTCCCTTCTTCAGGGGCCTCCACAGCGAACTAACTCACACAAAGACTTGGCAATAGTTTTTGTGCCGGATGCCCTTCCTGACACAACCACAGACCACCGAGCTACCACAGCCCTCTGTGTGGAGCAGAGAGCTGCCATCCAGTATATCATCCTATATGACTTGATGAAATAGCACAAAAATTGTGCGACAAGAACTGTGCCAAATAACAGACGAAAGAAAAATAGATCACAAACATTCACACTATCAAGCTGCTTTTCTCTAAAGTCACCATCCTAATTCTTTTTCTGTGTGCACATGTTGTCTCCAACAGGCTGTTCTGACTCTGAGCGCCCTTCGACGCTACTTAACTGGCAGCAACACAAACTTATTTACTTGGCAGCACCTGGAGCCAGTCCCAAGCAATGCTCGAGCTACTCCCTACCCCATCCCTAACGGTGCCACCATAGTAACCACCAATCCCTACCAAGCCCCGCCTTTCACCGAAACCCTGGACCCCCAGAAGCTCACGCAGCAAAGACCCATGGCTCCTGCTTTTTAGAAAAGAAAATTAAAGGGAGATGTGGTCTGAAGGATGCCGTACGTGGCGCAGGAGTAGACAACACTCTGCCTTGTGGTATATTAGGTTTCCATCCTCTTCGGGGGGAGGGGGGGGGGGGGCAGGGCAGCAGGATGCTGGGTCATGTGATGTTAGAGCTCTTTTCACCATGGTAACTGCTGGCTACGTTTAGTTAGTTGTAACTCCATGTCAAGATTACTGCCTTCACACACTCAAATATTGATGCACGCTGCTGTAATCACTAACACCTGGAAGCAGTTACACATGCACACCTGGAAACACTCCTGGAGGTGCACACACACACACCTTGACTGCATGATTGTGTGGTGAAGTGTAGATCAGCACATATGTCAGTGATGATGCTCCATCTTGCCCTGTGAAGGCGACAGAAGGAGGGACGTGAAGATGGTGGAGCTGATTTTTATTTCTTCATCCTGATCAATCTGACCAGTTTGCCTTAGAAACACGAGGCCAAGTTTCAACTGATGCAGTCAGCTTGACCAACAAATTGTGAACTTGCAGGAGTCGGGAACACAAAGGCAGGGCTGCTTCAAGCGTTGTAAAATATTCATGTGATTAAATATTTTATTGTGATATGCTGAATTAGTACCAAAAAAAAAAAGGGAAAAGAAATAAATGAATAAAATCCACCCATCACCACGATCAGGGCTCTGATTCCGCCTTTGTTCACGTAATCTTTCAATAATTACATTTTGCTTCCTTTAATCTCATAAACTTTTTGCTCGCGAGATCCAAGGATGTGTTGGGCATATTAATCAACAGCTGCTGGAAGCCCACGATTAGATAAAGTAGAGTTGAATTAATTAACAGCGGCAGGCAGCTGCTGATTGCTGGCTTTATTTTTAGACGCCACCGTAACTCATAATTCATTTTTTTGCTTTATCTCATTCTGTTGGGAGGAAAAGATCAAACCAAAACTCAAATGAAAGTCAGACAGGAGGTGGTTTTTATTCCAGCTCTCTCCATTCACATACAGCTCACTGCTTCTACGAATTTGCAAGAAAATCACACAGCTTTTTTTTGATAAACGCTTGCATCATGACCACCGTAAATCTACATCCTTAACAGATGACATTCAAAAATGTAGAAATTGAGCTTTGTGTCGTGCTGGCTGCTCCCAGTTCAGGCAGCAGAGGGCCCTCGTACACCACAGAGCTTCAGCCACATGCCTCACAGTCAACTGTGTCTGAACTACTACCCTGAGAAGTGGAGGGGGTGACAAAACTCAGCTGACTGAACGTACAAATGGACAGGAGCAGGAGAAATAAAATAAAAAATAAAGCAAGGTAGAGAGCGCTGAAGCCCAGGTCACACTACATGGTTTTAGCTGAAAGGCTAAAATGGAAAAACATTGATTTTTTTCAGATTGGGTGTATCCAGCCATGGAAGTTCTCCACGAAAAACCAACAAGATATCAAAGTGATGCAGATTGCAATCTGTGAACTACAATAGCCAGTAGCACTGTTGGTCCAAAGATAAGGAAAAACAGAACGTGGATCAAATTTATATAACAAGCATTAAACCTGCAGCGTAGTTTTACTATAAAAACCATTATACTTTGTCTGTGGAATGAAGAAACCTTAAATGAAGTGTGAAACCATAAAGTCGTCTTTTTACATATACAATATTAGGAATTGAAGATTTTTTTTATATTTAAAAAAATTGTAGTGATTAAAAATGACTTTTTATAAACCAGTACTATAATAATATAATAATTAGGGCTGCACAATAAATCAAAAGTTCATATTCAATGCAATATCTATGTAAGCAGTGTTTCAAGGACAAGGAGGTCAGTGTCCCTTGCCCAGACGTGGATTACTGGGACCACAACCTGGAGCCAGACCTGGGGGAGGGGCTTGTTGGCCCAGTCTCTATGGGTCCCGGTCGGGATAAGCTCGAATGAGCAACATGGATTTGCCTTCCTGTGGGCCCACCACCTGCAGGAGGGTTCCTACGAGTCATGGGCAGGGGCCATAGGCAGAGGTCTTGGTGCTCTGACCCTGAAGGGGCGTGATTGGGAGGAAAGGCCTCTCTAATCTGAACCTGAGCGGTGCTCCGTAAGTGGACCTCTGTGCTAGAGCTGGACTCTCCTTTAGAGTGAGAAGTTCAGTTATCTGGAAGAGACTCTGAGTGAAACTGCTGCTCCTCCACATCGAGAGGAGCCAGTTGAGGTGGATGGAGCATCTGGCAAGGATGCTCCCTGGGTGCCTTGGGAGGTGCTTTGGGCATGTACAACTGGGAGACCCCGGGGAAGACCCAGGACATGCTGGGCAGACTATGTTTCTCCCATTGGAATCCTCCAAGAAGAGCTGGAAGAGGTGGCTGTGGAAGGAGTTGCCTGGGCCTCAAGCTGCTGCCCCCGCCCGCAACCCGACTTCAGAACAAGCAGATGGATGGTGTTCCTACATACTGTACTTTTCCATTTTGAAATTATTCACTTTCTAAACCCACATTTTCAGTTTTCTTTCTCCTGTACATGTTTGAGTCTCATCTGGCGACTAATAAATGTATTGAAAGTTGTTGTGTTTCTACACTGATGCAGGTCTAAGAAAAGGTTCGTAAGCTCAATCATCCAGGAAGATGACAACTAAAGGCTTAAATCAGTTTCTTTAAGTGAGAAACATTTCGTCTGCCATCCAGAGGACTTCATCAGTCTGTGGCCTGCCAACCAGATCTGTCCCATTGGTAGCCTTCAACTTGAGGCTTGACGATTGAGCCAACTACCCTTTTTCTGAACCACTTTGGCCTTGGTTGTCCTCAGGCTGTTCCTGTGAGTAGCACGTTGGCCATCTGGCCTCATACATTTGATTGTTGCATAACGATTACTTTGGATGGGTGAGTTTTGCACGTTAAAAGTCTACTTCTGAGATTCCAACAGGAGGTCGGCTTGGAACACATCAGTGAAGGTTATTTATGGGACAGATCTGGTTGGCAGGCCTCAGACTGAAGAAGTCCTCCAGATGGGGGACGAAACCTTTCTCACTTAAAGCAACAGGTCCAGATGACATTATTTAACCTTTTTTGATGCGGTTCAAAGATTTATATATTTATGTAAGATTGTTGAGTTTGGAAAAGAGGACTTTACTCCCCTTGAAAGAAATTTATTTTAATGTCTTCAATGGCTTTTCATTATATCTGAGATGAATAAGGAACTACTGCAAGAAATTTATGATACTTTTTTTCTACAGTACTGTTTTATTTCAATTTTTGAGGGGAAAAAATGTGTGTATGTATCAGGTTTTCCTATAGGGAAACCACAAATGTCAATCTGACTTTCTTTTCTCCAAATTGGGTCTATAAATTTCACATCCTGTCTGCTAAAAGGTTAAAGTCATGGCATTTTTGTTGATAACATTCCAAAAAATAGAACAAATAATTATATGTTTCTAATGTTAGTTATGGTAGCAAACCCAGCAGTAGATGAAGCAAAGGTGGTTCATCTTTTTAAATACACAGTCAATGTGCAAAATACCTTACTAATTTCAATGAGTTTCATTATTGTTATTTTATTGAAACTTCAGAAAGACAATAGTTTAGAAACACTAACATTTTTTCATACTTTTTTCTTTTTTTCCAACACTTTCCAGCTCGGAAAAATACTGAAATCAGATACTTTTCTACGCTGTAAAGGAACGCTGTGCAAAGAGCTGCAATAAATCACAAAAAGAAATTGCATGCAAAATGTATTTGGCAATCAGCTGAACTCCCACTGCCCTAAATGCCCACAGCTGATTTTGATGATAGTGGCTAAAGCTCTTGGAGTGTTGTGAGCATTTGATGAAAGAAAAAAAAAAAAAAAAGAGAAAAGAGAGAAGAGTAAGGAAAACGTGGATTTGGCTCAAATGTTATCTACTTCTATATTCGTCAAAAATATCACAACCATGTTTTCCTCAATATCGTGCAGCCCTAATATTATTAACCAACTGATCAATTCCCAATTACAGTATTTTTTTTTTATTTGCTCAAGCTTCTTAAATGTGAACTCTTGACGCATTTTAACTTCTCCCAAAAAGTTAAATAAATGTCACTTGGACTTTATGCAACAAAGATAACTACTTGTTTTGGGCTCTTGATGCTTCCTAAACCAAAAATGTTGCTTGACATAAAGATGATAAGCAAAATAATTGCAAATTGTAGTTTTAAATGTATAACAAGTTGTTTAGTCTTAACATCTGTACATGATATTAACCTCTAAACAGATGTGCGTCTTGTATTCTGACCTAGGCTTGAGATGGGGAACGAGTGAGGGAAGAAAGTGGAGAGCAAGCAAAAGGAAGGTTAACGTTTGAGTAAATAGAGCTGGGAGGAGGCTACATTGTCTGAACTAAACTAAAGGTCTATGATAGAAGAAAAGGAAACTTCTTTTTCTCGTGTGCACAAACGAGTCAGTCTTTAAAAGGTTTACCCACTCTTACAAAAGCCGAAGTTATCGTCACTCCCCTTCTGATAATCTTGTGAGTGAACAGGGCAACGGACAGGACAGGAAACCTTTGTCCTTCCTGTTCTGAACTGGGGCTCCTGTCCCTCCGGTGCTGGTGCCAGCAGTTTATTTGTATCACTTTGTGTTAGTCATCCATAGATCCTCCCTCCTGCTGATAAGGAGAAAGACTTGTGGCATCAAACGACAGAGTCCGCCTCCTCAGCTCAACACTGCTGTCTATAAGTTGGGTTGCCACTGTAACTGGCTCGTCCCCTGGAGGTGGGCTCATGCGCTGCTTCCTGTTTTTGCCAGAAACCGGGGACGCCGAGTGGCTGAGACGGCTTCTCTGCTCCGTGGGACTCAAAGAAAGGTGTCCGCTTTTGTGTAATGAGCTGGGAGCTGGCTGTGTTTGTGAGTGAACCGAACTGTTTATACGATTAACTTCCTCATCAGCATCGTCTGACTGCAGGGCAGGGTCTGATCCAGCGCCAGCGCCAGGGCAGGCCACTCTGGAGTGAGGCGGCGGAGCTAAAAGTGTGTGTTCGTTGCTGGTGACCTTCAGACTGGACAGTCCCTGTGGGCTGACAGGCCTTTTTTCTGTATCATTTTCTGGCTGAGAGCCGCAGATGGTCTTCTCAGGTACATGTTCATGTTCTTTGGCTTCACTGTGGCTCCGGCTGTGGCTCCTGCATGAGATTACCCTCTGGGGATGTGCGTATTTCAGTGTGTGCACACTGGAAGATCTCTGACGTGCTGGAGTGGGCACAGTGAGGCAGGACTCTGCCAGGTCGTCCGCTGAACCGCTCTGGTCCAGAGAGTCACAACGCACGGCCTCCTGAAAACACAAAACACGCCCGACACACATTATATGCAGTGGTACAGAAAAATGCATTTAAAAAATACACATGGTTGTTGTTTCCACTGTGCAAGCCTCTCATTTCTTTACATTTTGCTTTCAGGAGTCAGAGTTTTCTGAAATATTTTAAAGTGGTCTTGATCAAAAGCTGTCCGAGCTTTCTGAAGGTCTTAAAAGTTTTTCTTTGGTCTTTGGCTGCTTTTTCACTCATCCGCGACATGACATCATATTGTGTAGTGTGCGCTTAAATAATAAGATAAATGGGCAATTGGAGGACACAAAAGAGGAAGTGTCAGGCTCGGAAAAAAAAAATGTTTGCAGCACATGAACAGTATCTGAAAATCAGGCCTATAAGAAACAGAAACATTTCTATGACAATAGCCCATTAAAGATAAAATAAAATTAATAAAATGCACTATACATCTTGACCACAAATGCCTTTAACTCAGTTACTAAAGTGTGGTTTTAGCAGTGTTGTTTATCCAAACATGAGTACAGTATTGCTGTAATACTAATGAACCTATAACCTATGAATAATGATGCCTTATATTTACTTTACAATACATTTGTAGTCCCACACTTACCGTATTGTGTTAATGTTTGGGGTACAGCATGTAGGACCATAACTAAGCCTATTTTTATTATGCAAAAAAGAGCTGTA
>JARVLU010000103.1:3074474-3085277 GCA_031762415.1 Simpsonichthys santanae | reverse complement strand
TTTCAAACAAGTTAAAGCAAATATGTCAAAAGTTGCTAAAACAGACAGATTATAAGGCAGATGTAGAAAATCAAAAATAGGAACATGTCAGCATTGGTTTTTGCCAGGAGCCCAACAAACACATCATTGCATTCAGTTTTTATTCACAATTTGTTTAGTGTCCCAACTTTTTTGGAATCCGGTTTGTACATTTTAACTTCTGTTGTTGTTGAAACTACAAGTTGGCTAAATGAGTAAACCCACACTTTTGTCTTGGTAGGCAGTCTGCAGAACTTTGGAGAGTGCGGTAACCTACTTACTGTAAAGAGCAGGAAATTATCTCTTTACTGGTCCTTCAATCTTGCTCCATTGTGCTCTCTGTTAAGACCAGTGGGAGACATACTGGTAGATTTGTTGCTTTGGTTTCTGCAAAAACATTTGCATGTACAGGTATAGTTTATTTTCATGGCAAAAAATATTTTTTATAGGTAGACACAAAGATACAGAGTGAAGTTATGTGCACATGCGCACACACACCTGCACATATCCCATCTGCGATAGCAAAAGAATAGAGTATGTGAGCAGAGAGCCCCCAATTTACCTTCAAGCAGCTGCTGCATCAGGCTACTGAACTGTAATCAAAAGCCTCAGTTTGCCTCAAGGTCAATTCATCAGAAAAGTTATCACGCCTGAATTATACATGTCAGCTTCGGTAAAACTACAAATGTTGAATATCTCGCTCACACACAAGAAATCAAACAGCAGAGATGGAAATAGGACAAGAAGAAAAGCTCTGAGAGGGATTAGGAGCCTGTCATCAGCCAGCAGAAACCGTTTTAGGCAAGGGAAATTGGGTTTAAGACAAGTATAAATAAAATTCACATTCAAATGCACCTAATGCATCTAGATTCATAGATCAAAGAACAATAATACAGACAATTGTACTTAACAGACTGACCAAAAGAATGATCAAGGCTAGTGTAATGATTTATATATGGATGCAAGAGCAGTGATTTATTGCTTTGAATTAACTCTTTAATTAACACTTTTTTTTCTGTAGACTGAGACAAGATGGAGAAAATAAAGTTATTGGAGATGATCCTATTCACAATGTCTTCTCACGATGGAGCCCTCAGCTGTCAGGTCCAAGTGTCAGACTCTTGCTGTGAACCCAAATGAGCAAATCAATATCGTATCGAGTGAGGTCAGCCTCCTTGAACTCTCGCTCTCTGCTTCACTTGATTTGGCTGTGTGTGCTTCTGTGCATCTCAGACTCTCCTCACATACGTTTTTAATCTCACTGCTGAAGGAATGGAAATGTGAGGGGGCTGATAACCAGACAGATGTCAGAGCCCAGGAACAAACGCACCGTGCTGTCACATATCAAACACTACGTTTTCTTTATCATCTTAGTCCATTAGCTACAGTCAACCACAACTGGGGCCAAAGTGATTATATCATTATGAGTACTCAAACAGCAGGAGATGTACTTAACCTCCCACATGATAACTTAAGTGCATTAAACATGAAGTATATATAAAATTAATTAGAATAATATTGTGTTACTTTATTCCCCTTAAACAAGCCATGACCCCGTTGGAGTAAAAAAAAAGTATTTGAGTTACTATTAGTAAAGAAGGTGTCACAGTGGATAGAGCTGCTGCCTCTCAACAAGCAGGTCGCCCTGGTTCAAATCCTGGTTGAGGACCTTTCTGGGTTGAGCCTGTATGTTCACTCTCATGCATAGATTTTCTCTGGGTACTCCAGTTTCCTCCCACAGAACAAAAACATGTATGTTATGTAGGATGACAAGGCAGGTTAATTATGTTATTCCTTTCAATAATTATACAAGACTCGTTCGAGTCTCAAAATAATAATTACAGGTAGTCCTCGACCTACGAACGGGTTCCGGACCTAAGGACCGTTCGTAGCTCGATTCTGAAGTAGGTGAGAACCGAACGCACATGGAGCCGTAAGTCCGCGGATACGGCCGCAAATCAAAACCGAAACTAAAACAGCGATTGGTCACGTCTTTTTAAACACATTTTTTCAATGTAAAACAACTTCGAAAGGCTGTATTAATGTTTTTAAATGTGTTTCCAAGCAGCTAGTTAACAAAATACCCTTAAAAAAAAAAAAAAAAAAGTATAAAATGCTGCATAAAAAAGGCAATGAACGGCGCAATGACATCACTGGGGGCGGAGCCGTAAGTACGGAGCGCCGTAGGTCGATGGCGCCGTAGGTCGAGGACAACCTGTAATCAATGGAGGGAAGGAAAGTCACAGCTACAAGGCCTTGTTGGCTGTACTCCAGAGGTAGCTGAGGAGTACCGGAAGGCCAAGCTGTCTGCAGCTTTGGCTGTTGCTGAAGCAAAATCTGAGATGTGGGAGGAGTTTGATGAGGCCTTGGATAAAGACTCTCATTCAGCTCAGAGGAGATTCTGACAAACCAACAGGCCGCTGAGGAAGGGAAAAAAGTGATTTACTAACACTGTGTTCAGTAGGTAGGATGTAGGATGATGTTGACCTGAACCAGTGATGTCGTTGGGAGGTAGAAGGAATAGTTCTTAGACCTTCTCAATCCTATTGACATGTCGTCCATGGAGGAAGCTGAGTCAGGCTATTCGGGCTTGGTCTGTCCATAACCGTGGCAGAGATTGCAGAGGTAGTTCAAAAGGTCAGTGGCGGCAGGGCTCAAGGATGGATAATATTCACCCTGATTTCCTTAAGGCTCTGGATGTTGTGGACACTAAACAATCAAGTGGCATTATAGTGATTTTTTCCCTTTACACTGATAATCTGGATTAGGTATTCATGAGTCTAACAGCTTCAGGGTAAAAGCTGTTCCTCAGTCTAGTGGTTCTACATGTGTGTTTGTTCTGTCTGAAATCCACAACCATCTCCTTCATCTTCTTCACAATAATGTGAAAGTTGTTCTTTCTAGTTCTCCAGGTGATCCACCTCCTGCCTGTAGCTGGACTCGACATTGTGATGCATCCAACCACCACTGTATCATCTACAAACTTCACAATGTGACAGCCTGGATAGGTAGGTACACAGTCTTATGTGAGCACATCCAGGATGGGGCTCAGCAGACAGCCCTGAAAGGAGCCAGTGCTGAGGGTTATGGTGGAGGAGAAGTTGTGGATCCTCACAGACTGTGGTCTGTTTGTTAAGAAGTTCAGGACCCAGTTGCAAAATGAGGGGCATATGGACGGGCTTATTCCTTGTGTCACACTCTGTCCTTGTCTGTCTTTGTATTTCTTTGTCTTCTCTTCTGCTTTTTGTGTTTACTGTATTTACATTCTGCTGGTGTCATTCTGTCATTGTGTTTTTGAGTCTGTATTCTCTGTCAGTTTCCACTCATTCCTCAGCCTGCCTCTCCAGTCTCCAGTCTTTATCATTCACACATGTCCCTCATCAGTACGTATATATGCTATAGTACGTACCCAGGTACTATTACTCACTCTCCCTCTGCCCTAAAAAAAACTCTTCTCTCCTCCACTCTCTCTCTGGTCATTGTTCTGTTATGCACAGATGACTCAGTCCTCCTCTGCTCCTGTTTGCCCGATTATCCATCCAAATCTGTTCCTGTTCTTGCCTGCCTGATCTCTTAAAAGTTTTTGCTGCCATGCCAGCCTTTTGTTTTGTTGTTTGAAATAAATTGTTTTTTTTTATTTTAAACTCCTGCCTCATTCGCCTGCCTGTCAATGGGTCTAGCTATCGAGGAGTTTGTCACCTAGTGTGAGTAGTTTGTCCATCAGGGTCTGGGGAATCATGGTATTTTGAACGCAGACGTGAAGTCCACAAAGAGCATACAGACGTAGGAGTCCTTCTGCTCCAGCAGGCTGAGAGCAGTGTGGACCACAGAAGAGATGGCATCCTCTGTTGATCGATGTTTACATACTGGTGAGGGTCCTCGTTGATGTTGATGATAGCTTTGATGTAGGTCATGACCAGTCTTTTGAAACATTTAGTGACTCAGGGTGAGGGCTACTGCCTGATAATCATTCAAACCAGTCACTGCAGAGCTCTTTGGAACTGGGATGATGGTGGTGGTCTTCAGGCAGGTGGGAACTGTTGCCAAGGTGAGGGAAGATTTAATGATGCCAGCAGACACCAGCAACATTTTGGTTTGGTGACTTCAGGATTCCATCCCTGCTCTTTGCAGATGATGTGGTCCTGCTGGCATCATCGTACCATGAGCTTCAGCTCTCACTGGAACGGTTTGCAGCCAAGTGTGAAGCAGCTGGGATGAGAATCAGCACCTCCAAATCTGAGGCTATGGTCCTCAGTTTGAAAATGGTGGATTACTCTCTTCAGGACAAGGGTAAGGTTCTGGCTCAAATGGATGAGTTCAAGTATCTCAGCGTTTTGTTCATGAGCGATGGAAGAATGGATCATGAGATTGATAGATGGATTGATGCAGCATCTGCGGTATTGTGGACTATGTGCCAGTCAGTTGCCATAAAGAGGGAGTTGAGCCATATAACAAAGCTCTCTGTTTACCGATCGATATACGTTCCTACCTCACCTAGACAATGAGAGACTTTGCCTCTCGGTTGGCCTGGGAAAGCCTTGGCATCCTCCCAGAAGAGCTGGAAGAGGTGGCTGTGAAAAGAGATGTCTGGGCCTCCCTGCTCAAGCTGTTGCCCCCACGACCTGACTTAGGAACAAGTTGAAGATAATGTATGGATGGATGGATGGATTCATATCACTTTCATATATGGCACTTTGTAAATACAAGATGTTCTGATGTTTTTCAGTGCATCCTCAGACTAAACGATCATGCAGTATACAGATCAGTCCAAATATTGAGACCAATGTCTTCCAGTTTAAAGCATAAAACTCCTTGCATTTTCATCTACAGAATAAAAGTCCAATTGTTTTCTTTATTACATTTACATTTTAGATTTCCTATGTCCTTGATGACAGAAAAGCTACACTAACATATTATACCAATGTTGGAGTTTGATTGTATTGTTACTACTGTGATGGGATCAATACTTTTTATTGTTCTTGTCCCAGAAATGCAATTCTATGCCTGAGTAGGTGGGAAGCAGAAAGATCAAATGTAAACATTTAACGAAACAAGGTTGATAGTTAATAAGTTAGCTAGAATGTTAGAAAGTTCCACCAGGGATTAATTTGTAAACCAATTGATGCCAGAATGCAGATAGCAGGCAGGCCAACACTGGGGTGAGGGTGGGGGGATACTGGGGGTTCTCCCCCTGAAAATTTTTAATAAAGTAGATGCAATTTCCTGCATTTTGGTGTATTTTAACGGGATATTAAACATCTATGTTTACCTTGTAAACACTCTGCTTCTGTCACCCCCACCCCCCTTACTTGACAGAATCGTCAAGTAAGTCGGGCTTGGAATCGAGCCCAACTTTGTATCTGCTGTCTGATTCCACATGTGAAACCTCTAGATGCCTGCCCTGCTGCTCCTGCCTGCTCAGCACTTCACTCTTTTAGGGGCGGATATTTCTTTAAGAGTAGACACAGAAATGTTACTTGAAGAGGCACATCGTATGCTGTTGTGTTTAAAATTAGTGTTTGTGTAATTATTTTCCATTTACATATCCAGTATAAGTTTTATTCATTCAAGGCAGTCATATTTGTCCATAACTTTATACTAATTAGTAAGCCTGAGATTTATCAGATCCAAGCTGGATAGTAGCAAATAGCTACCAGAAGCACCCTGTCAAAATAAGAGTTCTCGTATCCTATTCCAGCAGGATCCGACTCAAGTTAAGCCCTGGAATCCACCCACACATACTAACATGTGAAGCATCCATATTTACTTCCATAAACAAAACTTCAAAATGACGACATCATGTCTTCTTCATTGCATGCAGATCACTTCAGGTCTCTATAGACTGGTCATACTGGAGTCGAATGGCGGTCACATTTAAATTATAATGAATGACTATGCAAAAACAGCAGATTTAAGCAGAAAATTGGAAATGAACAATAAAACATGCAGTGTGTAGCCTTAGTCAGCAACCTGTGCAGAAATCCTGGGGGTGTCGAGTCCATTGATCCCTGACATGATGGGATTGCACCAAAACTTTGAAGAGGTGCAAAATGTTCCACTGGTTTTCTTTAGCACAGTGGTTAGCAATTGACTTTTGGGGAATGGCATTCGAATGTCAGTGAAAACTCAGATATTTTCTTATTATTTCTTATTTCATTTTTTTTCTTCTTTTTTTCAATAGTTCACCAATCCAAGATGGCAGCATGGCCATATGTTTGGTGTGTCTGAGCTTGTTTCTTTGTAGTAATTTTAATAGTTTTTATTTTCTTTCCATTCTCTGTTTTAGTGGTTTTTCCTTTTTCTATTTTTTATTTATTTATTTATTTATTTATTTATTTATTTATTTATTTATTTATTTATTTATTTTTAAACATTTTCTTCTTTAAAAACTTTTAATAGTTTTCACCCAAGTTATTTTTTCACTGAAGGACCTTGCCAGGTACTTTTGCATCAAGCTCAATGGCTCTGGACATTTTTGCCAAGGTTCGCAGCCTGAGGCCTATTACATCTACCTTCTCCACAGTCTGAAGATTGCCATGTCCATCCTACTTTGTAGACTGGGCCCCGTTTTGTTTGCCCTGGTCCACTGTCTGGGATTATTCTAGCCACTCTACTGCTTGAGGCCTACTTTATGTATCCTGCTCCACAGCCATACTGCTCTATCCATCCTACTCCAGAGCCTGAGGATTACTCCATCCAGTCTGCCTGAGGACTACTCTAGCCACTCTAACTGAGAATTACTCCATCCACTCTGGTTAGCAGTTTGAGGCCTACTTATTGTACCCTGCTCCACAGCCTGACTATCCTACCACACTATCCTCCACAGCTTGAGGATTACTCCATCCACTCTGGTGAGCCGCTTGAGGCCTACCAAAATCATCTGTCGTGTTCCACAGCCTGAAGACTACTTCATCCACCTTGTTTCACAATTTAAGGCCTATTCTACCAAGCCTGTTCTGCAGCTCACTGCATCCACTCTGTGCTGCAGCATATTTCTGTTACTCTGTTTTGCTTTCACCTGCACTGCAGCCTGACTATTTTTACCTATTGTCCACCCTCCAACTACCATCCACTACCATAGCTGCTGAGCTCACCATGGCAGTTGAGGTAATCGCACTCTTGGTAAATTTTTTTATCATCTTACCGTCTTCAATCCTGAAGAAGTCAAAATCAGTTGGGACTCTCATGAACATGAGATGGTGGGGGTTAAGGGCCTTGCTCAGGGGCCCAAAGTGGGGCAAATGAGGGTGGAGGCAGGTGTGGGTGTTTCAGCTTTTTCCACCCACATTTTTTGATGTTGTCGGTACCGGGGCGTGAACCAGCGATCTTCAGATCACAGGCCCACTGTCTTTAACCTCTGCGCCACCACTCCCCAGATGTATGTCTCATCGGTGTATAAATGTGATCTAAAGCACTGATTAGTCTCTTTATAATGATCTGTTCAGTTAACTTTGTCAAGATCCAGTAGAGTGTTGTATAATGGATAAATGAGGGCACAGGTTGTAGTGTAAAGCACTTTGAGTATATTGATAAGATAAAAAAGCGCTATATAAGTACAGTCCATTTACCATTTACCATTTTTAAAAATATGTAGAAAAAATAGGTTTTATATATTTGTTACATATGCAAATTGTATTTTTATTTTAGTCAGAGCTTAAAAGTATTTTATTCAGTGTTTAGCATAATTTTGCTTGTAAGGATGGCACCATCTAGTGGGCCATTCTGGTCTGTGCGACCTTGTGTGTCTCATTATTCTTGATTATTTGCTCCTTCTGTTCCTCACTGTTTGTAATCACCTCCTGTCTTGTCTATGTATATAAGTCTGTCTGTTAGTCTTGTTGGTTGTTTCTTCATCATTGGGTCAATGCTGTCCTGTCTTGATGTGTTCCAGTCTTGACCTGAGTGTATTACCAGTGTGTGAGTTTGTTGCCACGTCAGCCTTTTGATTTATTATTATTAAATATACATACATATATATATATATATATATATTTGTACCTCCTGAGGTCCCGAGTCTTGTCTGCACCATTGGGTTCACTCCTGCCTGAAAAATCCTGACAGTACTACGCAACCAACTATGAAACCAGCAGACAAGAAATTTTTGTCCAGATTATCTGATGAAGACTTTCATCATCTTTGCGACACAAGCCAGAGGTGCTGGAGGAAAAGCGTTGGTTGGAGCCACTTATTTGACCATATGCTGCCAGTCCTAGTCATCCACCCAAATCACTCTGTTTTCAAACCTGTCCCGGACTCCCTGATCCTGATGCCTGAGATCCTCGCAACTGCAGCCCCTGTGGTCACTTTCATGCCTACTGCCATCTCTGTAGTTTCCCTATCTCCTGCAGCCTCTGCATTACCCACGCAGTACAAGGATTCAGCCCGTTCTGAACCCACAGACCAGGACCCACCAACTACGCTGGCATTGCCTTCATTCTCAGCTCCTCTCTTTCGGCCTGATCCTGGACCTGAACCAAGCCGCCACTCAAGTTGGAGAGGTTAACAGCAGAAGGGTTCCAGAGACTCAGTCCCTGTTCCTAAGCCTGCAGCCAGCCCTGAGCCCCACAGCCAGCCTTGAGTCCACAGCTAGCCCTGAGCCTGCGGCCATCACAGAAACTGATGTAGGACCTACGCCACCTCCAGAAGGTCCTGCACTGTCCATGTCTGCTCCTGGTCCTGTGGCCGAGGATCCAATCACAGAAGATCCGGCCCCAGATGATCCGGCCACAGATGACCCTGCCTCCGCTGACCCACCTGCTGAGCTCCTCACCGTTGGCCCGCCTGCTGATCTCCTCGCCGCTGACCCGTCTGCTGAGCTCCTCGCCACTAACCCACCTGCTGATCTCCTCGCCGCTAACCCGTCTGCTGAGCTCCTTGCTGCTGACCCATCTGCTGAGCTCCTCTCCACTGACCCACCTGCTGAGGTCCTCGCTTCTGGTCCACCTGCTGAGGTCCTCGCTCCTGGTCCACCTGCTGAGGTCCTCGCTCCTGGCCAGCCCGCTGAGGTCTTCGCTCCTTGTCCGTCCGTTGAGGTCCTCGCTCCTGGTCCGTCCACTGAGGTCCTTGCTCCTGCTCCGCCTGACCTGTTCCTGCCTGTAGTACAGCCTGTTGGATGACCTCTCGACTGCCTGCCTGAAAAGCCCTGGCCTGATGAATGGTCTCCCGGCTGCCTGTCTGCTCTGTTCCTGCCTGTAGTACGGCCCGTTGGATGACCTCTCAACCGCCTGCCTGACCAGCCCTGGCCTGATGAATGGTCTCCCAGCCGCCTGTCTGACCTGTTCCTGCCTGATGAATGGCCCATCGGATGACCTCTCGGCTGCCTGCCTGAACGGACCCGGCCCAATGAATGGCCGCCCGGCCGCCTGTCTGATCTGTTCTTACTTAAAGAATGGTGTGTTGGACGACCTCTCGGTCACCTGCCTGACCAGCCCTGGTCCAATGAATAGTCTCCCGGCCACCTGTCTGATCTGTTCCTGCCTGAAGAATGTCCTGTTGGACGACTTCTCGGTTGCCTGCCTAACCGGCCCCGATCCGATGAATGGTCTCCCGGCCACCTGTTTGATGTGTTCTTACCTGTAGTACTGTCCATTGGATAACCTCTCGACTGCCTGCCTGACCAACACTGGCCTGATGAATGATCTCCCAGCCGCCTATCTGACCTGTTCCTGCCTGATGAATGGCCCATCGGATGACCTCTCGGCTGCCTGCCTGACCGGACCTGGCCCAATGAATGGTCGCCCGGCCGCCTGTCTGATTTGTTCCTACTTGATGAATGGCGTGCTGGACGACCTCTCTGTCACCTGCCTGACCGGCCCTGGTCCAATGAATGGTCTCCTGGCCGTCTGTCTGATCTGTTCCTGCTTGAAGAATGGCCTGTTGGACGATCTCTCGGCCTCCTGCCTGACCTCCCCCGGTTCGATGAATGATCTCCCGGCCGCCTGTCTGCTCTGTTCCTGCCTGAAGAATGGCCTGTTAGACAACCTCTCGGCTGCCTGCCTGACCGGCCCTGGTCTGATAAATGGTCTCCCGGCCGCCTGTCTGAGCTGGTCCTACTTGAAGGATGGCCTCTTTGACGACCTCTTGGCCACCTGCCTGACCGGCCCCGATCTGATGAACGGTCTCCCGGCTGCCCGTCTGACCTGTACCCATTTAAACAGCCTGTTGGACAACGTCTTGACCGCCTGCCTGTCCAGCCCTGGCTGGATGAATGATCTCCCGGCCGCCTATCTGACCTGATCTCTCCTGAGCGGCCTCCTGGCTGCCCGCCTGACCGGTTCTGGCCTGATGGTTGATCTCCCAGCTGCCCGTCTGACCTGTTCCGGCCTGATGGACAGCCTCCCGTCTGCCCGCCGGTAAAATGACCATGCTTGGGATGGTCTCCTGACTGCCCAGACTTTTTTTTTGTGTTCCCCTATTCGTGTTTAGTTTGGTTCCAGGTTTTGGATTTATCAGTTTTTGGTTTGTCCTCATGTTTTCTTTGGGCCCTCCATGCTTTCAGTTCCTCCCTCCTCCCACCCAAGTCTTTTTGGGGTGGGCTTTTTGAGATGCCAGGGGGTGTCTTTGAGGGGGGGGGTACTGTAAGGGTGGCACCATCTAGTGGGCCTTCCTTGTCTGTGCACCATTGTGTCTCATTATTCTTGATCATCTGCACCATCTGTTCATAGCTGTTTGTAATCATGTCCTGTCTTGTCTGTGTATATAAGTCTGTCTTTTATCTATCTATCTATCTATCTATCTATCTATCTATCTATCTATCTATCTATCTATCTATCTATCTATCTATCT
>JARVLU010000103.1:2909526-2924784 GCA_031762415.1 Simpsonichthys santanae | reverse complement strand
GGGAGATAAAGTTAGGGAGGCCAGACTGAGATGGTTTGGACATGTCCAGAGGAGGGACAGTGGGTATACTGGTAGAAAATGGTCAAATTTTCTTGTAACTTCAAATGACGATTGTCTCGACAAATTTTTGCGCTTCATGTACTGTATATGATTTTTTTAATACAAAAACCTTTACACTACCAACATTTTTGCACACAGGTATTCAAATAGTGGTTATTTTAAAAAGCAAATAGCAGCATCTTGGGGCCCTTCTGGAAGAACTATTTAATTTTTATTTATTTGTTTCTATTATTTTTGCCAGAAATTCTGTGTAACGCAAAGTTTAAAGCAATGAAAAAGTTAATCAAACAGTATTTGCGTGAACCACTATGACATTTTTGAGATTTTGAAATTGCAGCAATCCATTTTGGTCTTGGCTCCTCTTGAGCTAATCGTTAGTCCAGTCCAGTCCAGTCAGAATTACACTTTTCTTCTAAAAGGTGAGGTTGTTCAAAGATCTAATTGCAACAGGTAAGATGTTAATTGATCATAACCTCACAAGCTCCCTTCAGGAACTCTGGACTATTTTCTAAACAGCCAGAATGTGATGGTCCATCAACTGCTTCAGGCTAATTTTCAGCCTGGATATTTCAGTCTCATTTCCTGTGTTTAGCTGCCTGGGTGCATTTTTACCTTTGAACTCAGTTAGTTTTTTGACCTCTGGCTGTCTGCCTGGTCCCCTCTTGTTATGTTTGACTTTTCTACCTGTTCTGATCCTAACCAACAGTGCTAATCCTGCTGCATGTACCGTTTTCATTTCTCTCCCATTGCTGATCCTCTCTTACTCCTAATACAGTAATAACTCTGATTCTAAGACACCAAAACGTAACAGCATTCATACCGTAAAATGAATGGTAAGAGTAATGTAGACAAGTACTGTGTACTTTCATGTAGCTGTTTTTGGATATACTGTAATTTCTTCCATTTACTTTTCATTTTATATGCCTTTTTAATGATTGTCTTCTGTACCTCATCCGTGTTCTTTGTTTAAAACAGGTCTCTCTTGTAAATGAGTCCTTGGGGCTCGTTGAGACTGACCTGTATAAATAAAGGTTGAACTGAATTGGATCTGTCTGTCGAATGTGGTGACAGCAGGAGAAGAATGTCAACCTCGACACATCTGTCTCTCCAGCCTGCATCTCTCCTGTTCCTCCTGAGGACTGATTTTCCAACTTTATTTGACCTTTAGCTGTCACAGACTACCTATGGAAAACAATATCTGCTGGCTAATAATTTATTCACGGCAACATGTAAAATGCATTACCCCATATTTCATCGCATATTGAAAGGTTTTTGTTTGAAGTCTCTCCAAAATAAAAATTTTACAGACAATAAAGTGCAGGCCAAAGAGTATTAGATCCATCCATCCATTATCTTCTGCTTTTTCCAAAGTCAGGTCCCGGGGGCAGCAGCTTGAGCAGGGAGATCCAGACAGCTCTTTCCACAGACACCTCTTCCAGCTCTTCTGGGAGAACTCCAAGGTGCAGGCCAACTGAGACACATAGTCGTGTGTCCTGGGTCTTCCCCGGGGTCTCCTCCCAGTCGGACATGCCCAAAGCACCTCCCTAGGGAGGCACGCAGGAAGCATCCTTACCATGTCCGAACCACCTCAGCTGGCTCCTCTCGATGAGGAGGAGCAGTGGTTCTACTCCTAGTAAAACTGAACTCTCTAAGGGAGAGTCCAGATACCCTGCAGAGGAAACTCATTTCAACCACCTGTATCCACGATCTCATTCTTTCCGTCACTACCCAGAGGTCGTAACCATAGGTGAGGGGTACGTCGACTGATTTGTAAACAGAGAGTTACAGCCTTACAGCTCAGCTCCATCTTCACCGGCACAGAGTCCACAATACTGCAGATGCACCAATTCGTCCGTAAGGTTGGTTTCACACCAGATAGTCCAGTAGGCTCGGTTCGGTTGGGGACCAGTATTCATAACATTTTGTTTACATTTGAGCTGGTGCGGTTTGCGTTCACACTGCACTGTGCAGTCGAGCCAACCTGTTCCCCCACTCGCCTGTGGTGGCGCTGCCCCAAGAACTACTGAAAGAAATGACACAAAAACCTCTGAAGAAGACACTTCTTCTTCTTCTGGAAATAAAAACAGAAATGGAACGGGGTCAAGTTTGAGCAGTTTTAGGAGTTCTATTTTGTCATTTTTCAACAATGGACTCAGCATGAGAGGAAGATGAGGCAGAATCGATCTAGTCTGGGTACAAATGATTTCTCTAATACAGTATTTTAAAAAATTGTGGCAACAAGAATATTGGTCTATAATTAGTGAACACACATTTCTCACCAGTCTTAAAAAGAGGAACTATCTTTGCTATTTTCATATTTTCTGGAAATTTTCCTGTTGAAAATGATAATTTACATATATGTGTAAATGATTCAGTAACATAACTCATAATATCCTTTACAAACATCATGCCCATGTCCATCCAGTTTTTTATATTTTATCTGCAAGATTGTTCACATGAAAAAACAAAATTCCAATGAAAAAACTGGAAATCAGTTTTTAGAGCTGCTCAACAAAAGATTGAGAATGTTTTGTCATTTAAAGGAATAAAGCTTCTTAGTATATTGTGAATGTGAAGTTGCAGTGAAACTAAGCCAAAGCAACAGGTCTGTCAGGTCTGAAGCCACAAGTCTCTGCCACATCTAAACAAGAAAATAACTCTGAGTGAACTGCTATTAAAGATGTGAAACTGTAATTTGTCTTCATACACAGTAATAAGCTTATGAGATACATCAACTTTCATATAAATCCTATATTGGTGTTTTTGTGCCACAACAGGTGTTATTTCTGCTCTACAGCATCAACATGAAAGCCTGAGCTCAGTTCCAAGTGTTTCCTGATGATTAAATAATCACCAGCTGAGCAGAAAACACACGATAATTTCATCGGTTGCCCTTTTGCTTTCATTGACTCTCCAGGGGTGTGCAGCTCTAAGACTGCAGAAAGGCTAAATCTGTTCGATGCTTTGCTTTCAGAGCAGCAGAAGGGATAGATTTACCAGTGATTTAAAAAAAATATATTGAAGTTCAAGATTTGCACAAACGCCTTCATCTTAAAACAACTCAAATTTCAAACACCTGATGCTGATTCATGTGATGTTTTGAACATTTTTACGTTGCCTCGCTTGCACATTGCACTGATAATTAAAAAACAACTAAAATCTAAAAACAGCACAACAATAGCTGACAACTAAAGTCGGCAAAAGAGTAGCTAAAGCTAAATTAGCACAACAGGAGCTAAAACCTAAATTAGGAAAATAGCTAAAACTTTCCATCCATCCATCCATCAATAAATCCATCCATTGGATCTACAAACTATTTATCAGTCATCTATGAGGGCAGCCTAGTTGTAAAGTGGTACCATAAAACTGGGCCTGAGCAGGTTGTAACCACTGAGTCAACCTTTGAATTCCTTTTTCTTTTCCTGTTTATGCAGCTGGACAGAGTCAATGCACAGCAACAAATTTACAGCTAAAGAGATGAAAAAGAATTGAGATATTGTAATGACCTACTCAAAGTGTAGATCCCATCTATTCTAATTGAAATGCTGTGGTGGGACATTAAATTCAAACACCTCCCATTCTGGTCCCAAGTGATTTTAAAGAGAAGTCATTGTCATAAAATACAATGGTTACTTGTATTTTTAAAAATAAATAAATAAATAAACCACCTGATGATGTCACGCCACAGGCAGAACAGGCAGTGTGGTGCTCAGTGCACTTTCCCTCTTCTTCACCTTCCAAAACAAATAGTGGATCTCAAAGTGCTCACTTCGTCTCAGACTGTTTTTTATTTATTTATTTATTTATCATCTTTACCTATTTTGTCAGAAGATTTTGACTCCGTGGCTCTGTCCATTTCTCCCCTAACTCAAACAAAAGGCTGCAGCTTCACATTCAAAAACTAACTAAAACTAAAACTAACTAAACTAAACACTAAACAGACTGCATCATAGTAAGCCCTAAAATTCAACCACTAAATGTCTCAAATATCATTGTCACAAAAAGTTCAGTTTTAAACCCGTTTGTGTTACTTTTTAGCTTTTGTCACAGAATACAGTGTCATAGACTGTTTTCTGTTAATTATTCTTAGTTGATTTTTATTCCCTATGTGTTATATGTTTGGAGATCCTTCTGTTTGAATTCTGTTTCTTGTGTTTTACTTATCTGTTCAGTCTCTCCATGTTTTTCCCGTCATGCACAATAGTCATCTCCTGCCCCCTCACCTGATCCTCATTGTCTCTCTTCAGGTGTTTGTCATTATCTGTCATTAGTGTCTGTTTAAGTTCAGCATCATTGTGCTTTACACGTCAATCATGACCAGTCTCCTTTCAGTTTTTCATGTCATATTTCTTCAAGTTTTCATTTAATTTGTGCTTTTGTGCTGCCTCGTCAGCCATTTGTTTTTTGCCTTTTTTTTTTTAAATTTGCTATGTCTTTATTATATTTTGCTGAATATGTACCGGTAATATGAAATATAGTGGGTGTTGGACTTTAGGAGAGCTGTACATAAATATAAGCTTCAGTGACTGACTGAGGCAACATCTCCTACATGTCTCTGCGTGAGTGCAGCTACAGCGTTGCGCTCTCAGGACATTATTACCTGCAGCGTCCCCTCAGTGAGGACTGAACGAGGCAAAAAAACTTTCTCCAACTCTGCTCCTGTTTCCTGGAATATCTTGCACAAAGATCTGAAGCTCTCGACCTTGACCTCTCTAAGTGGCTTTAAACATCTGCTAAGTTCGTGGCAAAAACCAATGCAGACATGTTCCTGTTTTTAGTTTTCGACACTGTCTTACAATTTAGCTGTTTTTTTCCAAGTAGGTACAGACAAATTTGGAAGGCGTATCTGGAGGGCCACATCTGATTGATAAAAAATAAAAAATAAAAAGGCAAGCTGTTTGTGTGAACCACAGACATATTATGTGATGGTGTTAACGAGTTCGGCATTAGTGATGTCTCCATAATTTCTCTTTCCGCCTTTCTTAACACAGAACTTGTGGTTACATTTCAAAATAAGAGCAACATAAATGGATAGTGGGGAGGGCTAAATGTTTGTTTTTTTAATATCTAGCCATTACATTAAAAAACAAAATCTGTTTTGGTTGTTGAATAATGTGAGTTACAGTTGATTCATAAAGAAAGAAAAATAAAATGATAATGATACTTAAACTGGCTTTGGGACAAAGGATGTTTCCTTTAACTTCACATTTTCTTGTTCAACCTTTTAAATCAGTCACTGCAGATGAGTGATTGTCAGTTTCTGTAAGATTTCTGACACTGGACCAGATATTTCTACTTACTGGTTTACTTCCTCAGCTGTCTCACATTTTAATGGTCAATCCTACTCCATGTTTCAGTTCCTTTCATAGATCACATCTCATAGAAGAGCACTTCTAAAGAGCAAATGTTGTTTTTAGCTTTTGGGCCATTGTCTTGTTACAGGACTCATGATCTTTAATTGAGACCAGACTTTTTGACAAATGGGAGCAGGTTTCACTTCAGATGCTTCATATTTCATTGTACCCAGACCACACACAAGCCAACCTGTGTCAGGTGCAGCCTACAACCCAAGAACTAAAGAGAATCTTCTTGTGTTTGACAGCAGACATAACACTGTTTCTTACAAACCTTCAGTTTAAACAAGACCTGATGTAACTTAAAGAGCCAGCAATACAGCTAGCAAATCAGTGTTTGGCTTTTAGAAACATCTGTCCTTTGGAAACATCCACTTTCAGTCTGCAGAGAACCCCTTCTCAGTTTTTCAGGGTGAAAAAAAAGCATATAATTGTTTTCTTATACTTAGTTTGCTATTCAATTCAATTCAGTTTATTGGTATAGCTCCAAATCACAACAAACTTGTCTCAGGGCACTTTACAGGAACATTCACATACATAGAAAAGCCAATTAGTAAAGTTTTCTATCTAAGGAAGCAGCAGACGTGTGTTCCTGTTTCTGTTCAGTGCCCTGAGATGACTTCTGTTGTGACTTGGTGCTATATAAAAACTGAATTTAATTAATTCAAATTTATATTTGGTTTCCCAGAGTTAAACTTCCTGGTGCAGGATATAAAGTGGCAATTGACTCTACCCTGACCTCATAGTGAAGTAAAAGGCAGCTTGCACTCTATGCAAGAAGTAATTATGTAAATTAAACTGTTAGTGCAAGAGAGCATTTTCTGTACAAACGGAGCTTTGCTTATTTTTCTACTTTTTCCTAGTACGTACTTGTGTTTTTGTAACACACGTTCTTAACTTCTCACACCAAATTCTTAACATTTCAGAGCTCTCAGTGTTTGGAGCTCAAACGCTTTAAAGGCTCTTCCTGTTGACGTGTGCAACACTTTCTTCTTGAATAAATTATTACTTAAGTCACTGCATAGTTTCTATATCAGACTGACTCTTCTGTGTTTGTTTCTGGAAAGAACCAGTTTTAAAGGTACAAAAAAAATCTTCTTAAGCATTTTATTTTCAAGCTGTTGTACTGATAATTAATATGAGTTTTGAATACTTATTCCACGGTTATTAAATGCATCTTAATATTTTACATCAGTCACTCCTTATTTGACCACACGGGGGTGCTAATATTCATCTAAAGAATTATACTCTTGTTCCTGCCTGCACTTTGATTTTAAGTAATAGAAAAAACAAACCCCTAATAAATTTACCACCATTGAGTTAGGTGTTAGGTGGGAGATGGGTTCCTCATAAACTGCCTGGTTATCTCTCCAGAATCTTCCAGAAAGCTGCAGCAGTCGGGGAAGGCCCTGATGAAACTGTGTTTTGGCAGCAACATGACTCGAGTCTTTTTCTATTTGCAGAGATGACTCAGCTGAGGTTGATGTTTACAATCCTCTAAAGAACGAGTGGGACAAAATTAGCCCCATGACCCAGGTTTGTATTTCACACCAGATGCTTTTTTCCTGGAGTTCTTTATTTGTAATTCTGACATCTCTAATGTCACCAGTAAACAAAGTGTCAGGCACTTTTAAGATGTCAGGAAGAAAGCTTGCTGGTTAAAAAAAAAAAAAAGTTGTGTTAAAATAAGTTAAGGTCATTAAGGTAGACCTTTGAATTACATAATCAATATTTGGTGTCTTGTTGTTTTGTTGACTTTCCAACTTCATGTTAGTTTGAAAACTCACTTTCTTCTTCAGGTCCATGTTGGAGGCAGTGTGGCGGTACTGGGCGGTAAGCTGTACGTGTCTGGTGGTTACGACAACACGTTTGAGCTGTCAGATGTGGTGGAGGCGTATAATCCGACCAGCTGCACCTGGGCGCCAGCTGGGCGGCTCCCTCAGCCGACCTTCTGGCACGGCAGCGTCAGCATTTTCCGCCAGTTCATGCCGTTGGTGTCCAGCGCTTTCGAACCAGTTGATCTACCCGAGTCCAACGCTATTCACCTCCACCGGCACCAGCGTCACCAAGCACTTCACAATCTCAACAACAATCTCAACCAGGACCAGGATGTAAACGCAGCACACTGAGTCACTCGTCTCTCGTGCCCATCCATGTTTAGTTTACTGACTGTACCTCACCATCTTTAGAGGAGGGGCAAAACTTCATGTCTGTCTTCATGCTTTATGATAATCAGCATGCTGGTGCCAAAACATATTTTATATTACTGACTTTACATCATGGTCCCATACAGGGAGCTGAACATGGTAATGAATAAAGCCTGAGAAAACTGATGGTGGCAACAGTGGAAAACAAAGATACTGCCATGATTCTACAAACTGCTCCAGCACTTTACTTCTCCACAGGCATTTTGGGTCAGAGTACCACAGATGTTGATACATCAGTTAAACTCACTGTCTGGGACAAATGGCTGAATCATATTGTTTTGGCGGGTTGTGTATAGTGTATCATGAATCTTTATGATTCAAAAGACATAAACATAAAAACACACCTGCCCGAGCCCCTCGTCATCCACCTGACTCAGCTGTCAGGATCTGTCCTCCCTGCTGGGAGAAACCGGCTCCAACAGCTCCACTTTAATGTCAATGCAGTAGGAATACTCACATAGTACTTTTATAGTCGCCTACAAATGAAGAATAAAAAAACACTTAAATGTTCATTTACGTAATCGCCTGCTCTGCCCTCTAACAGTTTCACCTGCTGTGGTGGCCATTTCTGAGCTGCTGTCATCAGGAGCAGTCCAGCCAGGTTATGATTTAAAGAGCCACTTTTCAGTGAAAAGTCGGGGAGGTAATTCTTTTAAAATGCTTAAAATGTTTCTTAAGTTAATCATTCAAAATAAAACACAAGTTGTAATTGTGCCTTAAACTGGTATTGTCCAGAAATCAACATGCAAAAATGGTTACAAAGACCTTTAGTGAAAATTAAGCTCCATCAAATCGTTTCGTCTCCCATCTGATTTCTGATATGTTTGGTATCTGTTCCTAAAATGTGCTGTTTGCACATCTGGATCCAGGTGTTTGTTGTCTTGTAAACTTTTTAATCCACTACATGAGACCATCCCCATGGGCTCAGAGATGGTCTTCAAATCAGCTGCTTGTAATCAGAGGTGGAATCGTTTCTATTTAAAGTTCATTTGCCAACCGGTTAGTCTTTTGTAGAAGTCTTAACTCTTGTAAACAAAAACAAACAGCATGTAAACACGTTTAAATACTTTTCAGACTTTTAAATATCTGTTTGGTTTGAGCTCATCATTTTTTCTGGTTGTTTTGTGAAGAAGTTTGGTAGAAAAATACTCCCGGAGGTTAATGTCATGAGGATGAAAAAAACAAAAAACAAAACAGCCGTTTGAACAAATGTGACATTAATGTCTTGCACTGTTGCATTGTGGGTAATTAGGCACCACATGTGGTGCAGAATCAGAATAAGTTTTAATATCATTGCACCGAAGTACAGTGAGATTATACCGGTATTCCGTCCAGTCATCCAAAAGATGGGCGGAGTGCACGTTGCTGTTGCTCCTAAGAGTGCGCCCCCTTATACTTTAGATAGAATAAGGAGAAAGATCATGAGGACAGTATAGTTGTATTACAAAAAATATATGTATCTTCGCACCTCGTCCTTGTCAGGACACGGTTGAAGACATCAAAAAACTCTGCCAGCAAGCACATTTATAGACACATCACACATTTGATGACAAGACAGTGAGATTTGTCCATGAAGCACTTCCAGATAGTGCCATAGTTCTATTAAGATGTTGGTATCAGCCAGTACAGCTCTGATAAGCGTTCAAAGAATTTCTCGGGGGGGTGGAGGGTGCGCACGGGGGACGGATAGAGTAGAGCCTTCTCACAGTAGTTTACATATGTAAACACACTTAATAACTTTTTCAGACACTGTTGTTTCTTGTCAGCCTTGAGTCCTGCTGGTACTTTTGATATCCAGCCAGATTTTGGTCATTCTACTGGTCCGTGCTTATTAGCTCCCTTCAAGGTCGTCCCCAACATGCTGGTGAGTCCTAGTAGCTGCAAGTGGCCTGTGATTCTTGTAAATAGTTTCCATCTTGTGGTTGAGCTCATAATCAGCTGAATCTACTTGAAGCATGAACCAAACCTTCAGATAAGGTCGGCAGCTTTGCCTGAAACTGCTGCCGCCGTCTTCTTTAATAGTCAATAACAATGGTATGTGACGGTGCCAAAAAACAGAAACTGCTATCATAAATCCAATTATATAAATCTTCAGCATCCTCCTGAGACGATACAGAAAGGCACATCATCTTATCCATGACGTAGCCTGCCGCATGCGTCTCAGCTGGGCATGAGGGTTCTCCAAGACCCTGTCACTTGGCTGAAATTTTTTTTTAATCAATTGCGTTGAAAGTCCAGCTGACCAGATCCATGACAGTAATTTACAATTCAAAAGATGTGTAGAAGCTCCGGTACACAGGACCGAGAGCCAAAAAAGAAAAAAAAAATCAGGAGGGAGACGGGAGAGGCAAGAAAATGTATCTGTCTCGCTCGAGAGTGAGTGAGGAAACTCACAGACTGGTCTGGATCCTGTTTTTATACTTGCTTCTAAAATTGTGTCAAAAGTTTTCTATGTGATATAGAGAATATTTGTTTTTATCAACAAAGTAACAAAGTTTAATACCCATAAACAGCTCGTTAAGGTAAACACATGGCTGGAAATAGTCAGTTTAATTTATCAAATACGCCAAAAATGGTAGTGGCCACACTCACTGGTCTGTAACTTAACAACTAGTTGAAGACAAAATGACACAGAAATGTGCATGTTTTCACTGGATTCATCATGGAAACATTCCTTGAAACGACAACTAAATCTGATTCAGTTTGGTCCCAAAGTTTCCTCATCATGTCTCAGTTCGATTACAATTTATTATTTTTGCCTCCAGTCAGTCACATCTTTATGGATTAATGAGTCAACAAATTTAGCATTTTCCGCCTCGTGGAAACTGAATGACAAAAGAATTGATGGATGTCAGCTACCTGCAACATGTTTAGACTTTCTAGATCATTCTATCAAATTCTTGAGCTTGTCTGAAACTCCTGCAACACGAGCGTCTCTGTGACTCGTAGTAAGACCAGAGTTGGTGTTCGTGTTGGATCAAAACTAACAGGACAGGCTGCTCTTGTCTCATGAAAAACCTCGTGAATAAAATTGTTTTATTCTTCTCTTTAATGTCAAACGTTTGAGACGCTCTGACAGATGTTTGTCAGTTTGTCTCCAGCAGTCCACCCCCTCAGATAATGGCTCAGTTTGAAGTTCAGCTGTAACTCTGTTTGCTACACAACATGGAGAACTGTGTTCTTTCACTGATAACTGCTCATTTAAAGCTTTAACGCCATCAGTCTGTTCATTCAGGGCTCTGAGTGAAACCTGATAAACTGACAGCTAGTCAGGTTTGAAGACGAGAACTCTGGGTAGAAGGATGTGAGCTCACCTGACCACAGCCTGTAGTCACGTTGGGTGAGCAAGCTGCATTCTGGGTGATGTAGGTTTTGACAGGGCGGGACAAAGACGTCCACATTTTAACTGTGGTTCTGAATGAGTCGTGACTTTAGTTTTCCCTTCCTGTGCAACAGTCGGAGACCTCAGTGATCTGTTTACATTCCTAACATAAAGTCCAGCACGTTTGTTCTGCGTGGAGGAAACTCCCAGAAGAACTGAGAATCCATTACCAAAGAAGTGAAGAGCAGTGCTGGTTCCAGCGTGTCCATGTGCCCCTCCAGGATAGATCTGCATGAAGAGATCACCTTTAATGTTTTCATGAAGGTCTACTGATGAAGGTCGTTGCTTGTTGTGAAGTTTTTTTCATCCGCTGGAAGATGTCTGCAAAAAAACTGGAAGTAAAAGTTTTTCTTTCTCTGCTCTAAATATAAATCTGGAGTGTTTGTGTTAATGGTTTTTGTTTTCATCCAGGTTTATGAAGGATTTTATGAAGCTGTGAGGTAGTTTTATTAATACAGTTTATTCTGTTCATACACTCACTGGTGTGAAGTGCCAGAATTACGGTCTTGGTGTGTCAACATCTGTCTCGAAGAGCGTACACTTTTATTTTATGCATTTGTACTGTCCGTCTAAATAGAACAATGTGCTGCCTGGTGTGAGGGTGATTTTTTGGTGTGGGTAAAGAAGCTGCAGCGTTCAAGAAGGAACGGGACATTTTAAAACTGTTTTCCTTATTTATTACACTTGTTTCAAAAATAAAGAAATAGAAGAAACTGAAATTTAAATGCCTTTTTATTTTGAATAAGTGTTTCTTAGAAAGATGCCATGGTGACTCGGTAACTGTTGCCTCTCAGCGAGAAGGTCGCTGGTTCAAATCCCAGCCGGAGGCCTTTCTGGGTGGAGTTTGCATGTTCTCTCCGTGCTGCGTGGGTTTTCTCCAGGTACTCCTGTTTCTTCCCACGGACCAAAAACATGCATGTTAGACTGATTGTTGACTCTAAATTGTCTCTAGAGTGAATGGTTGTTTGTCTCCACGTGTCCCTGTGATGGACTGGAGACCTGCGGCTTAACAAAGTACAGAGTGAAGTATAAGGTACAGCAAAGACAAAATGTAATGCCCCCATATGTGGACGCAGGGTCTCAGGAGGTCAATTCAATTATCCAGCTGACAACAGAATAAAGGTTAAGTGTTTCACTTCTGCAAACTAATAACAAAATTCAGTTCATGTGAATTCTTTAGTTCAAATCATCCAACCATTATGACCAAAAGGAACAAGTGACAAATGTTTTCATCTCCAAGTGTCTCTGTCTGCAAAACGTCTCATGAACCACTTGACACATTTTAATACAACTTTTAAACAATCACTGAATGTCCATCTACAACTGCTGGAGTCAACCACAGCCAATGGCAACTACAGAAAACTAAAAATGTCTAACTTGGTGTTACAGATATTGGGGTGGTGGTAGCTGAGAGTCATGACAGATGTGAGTGGGAGATGTCCCCACATTCACTGAACGTTATCTTTGATCAAAACCGCTCTGTGAAATTAACAAGTTGTCAGAAACTGTTCAGTCAGCTTTGACTTTGAGATAAATCCTCTACGATGTCCCTCATGTCCACTGTCTCCTCATACTCCTCACCCACCAGCTGACCCATCTACAACGATTCAGACTCTGAGGAACTCTCTGACTCCTTGCCATGTGCCCCATTTTGATTGGTCGCTGCCTCCAACGCCGTGTCTCCAGACTCGATGTCCACCGTGACGATGCAGCTGGGGTCGAGGCCCGAGGGAGAGTCTAGTGGGGTCGTGGGTTCAGATCCAAGGGTGGACTCTAGGGCGTGATCTCTGGTCTGTTGAGCCTCCACAGATCCAGTGGCTTCGTCCTTGTTGGGATCTTCACAGACCTGCACGATGACGTTCCTCAGCTTCCTCTGCCGTGGGTTGTAGTTCTCGGTGCGTTTGTGGATGAGGATGTGTCGTCGCAGGTGTGCCTGCAGGAGATGATCATCAGGAGGGAGAGAAGAACAACGTCTCTGGTAAACAATTAGAGCTGCGTGCAACAAAACAAGAGACCACACGTGAATCAGTTGTAGATTTCTATCTAAAGATTACAAGTTTCATTTAAATCTGTCCAGTGTTTTATGAGATATTTTGTTAACAAACACAAAAACAATATTCTCTGCCTTTATGTTTTGGCAGCAGGGAACTAAAAAATAAAATAAAGAATTTGACTGACTTCCAGGCTGTCTCACGCCTTTGCAACATCACATGCCATCGGAGGCAGTGCCACTGGACTGGCAGACTGGGCTGCTGGTTCCACTCTTCAAAAAGGAGGACCAGAGAGTCTGCTCCAATTACAGGGCATCACTCACCTCAGCCTCCCTGTAAGGTCTATTCAGGGGTACTGGAGAAGTGAGTCTGATCATTGGTCGAACCTCAGCTCCAGGAGGAACAATGCAGGTTTTGTCCTGGCCCTGGAACAATGGACCAGCTCTTTACCCTCACTAAAGTCCTCGAGGGGTCATGGGAGTTTGCCCATTCAGTCTACGTGTTTTGTGGATTTGAAGAAGGCTTTCAACCGTGTTCCTCAGGGTACACTGTGTGTGTGTGTGTGTGGGGGGGGGTGCTCCATGAGTATGGGATTGGGGGACCGTTGTTACGAGCTGTTCAGTCCCTATACAAGCAGTGCGAGAGTTTGTCACATCGCCGGCAGTAAGTCGGACCCCTTCAGGGTGGGAGTTGGACTCAGCCAGGGCTGCCCGTTGTCACCGATTCTGTTCATAACTTTTATGGACAGTGTTGCTCTGTGCAGCCAGCTGGCAGAGGGTTTCTGGTTCTGTGGCCTCAGGAGTCCATCTCTGCTCTTTGCAGATGATGTGGTCCTGTTGGTGTCATCATGCTGTGATCTTCAACTCTCACTGGAGCGGTTCGCAGCAGAGTGTGAAGCAGCTGGGATGAGAATCAGCACCTCCAAATCTGAGGCCATGGTCCTCAACTGGAAAAGGGTGGATTGATCTCTTCAGGTCGAGGGTGAGGTTCTGTGTCAAGTGGAGGAGTTCAAGTATTTGTTCACGAGTGAGGAAAGAATGGAGTGTGAGATTGACAGATGGACTGGTGCAGCTTCTGCAGTAGTGCGGACATTGCACCATCTGCTGTGAAGAGGGAGCTGAGCTGCAAGGCAAAACTCTGTTTACTGGTTGGTCTACACTCCTACCCTCACCTATGGTCACAAGCTCTGGGTAGTGACCGAAAGAATGAGATCATGGATACAGGTGGCTGAAATGAGTTTCCTCTGCAGGGTAGCTGGACTCTCCCTTAGAGACAGTGTGGGAAGTTCAGTTATTCAGGAGAGACTCTGAGTAGAACCACTGCTCATCCACATCAAGAGGAGCCAGGTGAGGTGGTTCAGGCATCTGGTAAAGAAGCAGACTCTGAGGAGGACCCAGGACACTGGAGGGACTACGTTCAATGTCTCTCGTCCTGGGCACGCCTTGGACTCCTAGAAGAACTGGAAGAACTGGCTGTGGGACGAGACGTCTGGACCTCCCTGTTTAAGCTGCTGCCGCCACAACCCGGCTTCAGAACAAACGTTAGATAACGGATGGTATTAAATGCATGAAGGAGCTCAGATGTAGAAAAGACTGCATATGACCACAAACAGATGTTTATTAGGTTTTGTTAAAAAAAAAAAAAAAAAAAATATATATATATATATACATTTTTAATTCCTTTGCATTTATGATGTGTTATGCTGCTTAATAAATGGGCACCCCATTGAAACTTTGGACTTTTTGTTTTTGAATTTTTTTTTTATCTTTTGTGTTTTTGCAATTCCTGTTTTAATTTGAAATGGTCATTTTTGTTCATTGTGGTTTCTGTCTTTGCTTCACACCAGTTTTCCTCCACTGCTTCACTCCTTTAGCTCTCAGTCGACCCCCACATACATCCATTACCTTGTTCCCAGTCCTCCGTCAGGTTACCTGTGTTCGTTATGATTCATTTTCCAGTCAAATTTTACACTGAGCTGCCTGTGAAAATCTAGACCTGAGAATAGATTTTATTTTTTGCCATGTCCCATCAGAATATTATAATACAAGTTGTGTAGCCCAAAAAGTTAATCTTCAACTTAAATACAAAGCATCTGAAACGTGTACAGTTGTGTATCTGACGATGGATCAGAAAACATGAAGTATAGAATGAACTCTGATTTCTGACTGTGGGTAATAACACATGTTTTAGACAAATTATAGCAGCAGCCAAAGTGTAACACATGGGTTTTGGATTGGGGGGGGGGGGGGGGGGGGGGGTTAGTA
>JARVLU010000103.1:2854367-2864404 GCA_031762415.1 Simpsonichthys santanae | reverse complement strand
CCAAATCAAGGTCAAAGGTCATAAAAGGTCTTTGCTTGTCCATTGCTATAGATCGCTGTATGATAGTTTGTGGATGGGCGAGTCATGTGCCATGTGTGGCTCTCTGTTGAACACAGGTTCCTAACACAGCTGTGGCTTTAGGCGTGATCCACTGTGATGTGACACCCTCTCACATGTTCTATGCTGCCAATGCCAGTCTGGTGGGACTCTGCTGCCTGGCAGAGAAAGTAACAAGCAAAGGAGGTCCGGTCCTGCTGTCCCAGATACCCGTCTGTCCATGCGTGGGCTTTGGTATGTGTCCTGCCTGACTTCCCTTGTGTGCCAACTTTAGTTTATTTGCTCTTTCTTTAAATCTTGTCCTGTGTGTTTGAAAACAGTAGGTCTGTACCAGTTTACTCGTACCTTACCTGTAACACGGTTTAAAACGAAAGTTACGAATGTAACTACGGTTCTATGAATCCCGGTTGACCGCCAGAGGGCAGTGCTGAAAGCGCTGCATGCTCCCTTTTGCGCATGCGCTGTTCGAGTGGTAATATCAACAAAGTCACAAGTGTGACATGGATGACTAATCAGAGGCTATATAGCTTGGCGTCATTCGCTGCTCTGTTCCTAAAGAATCTTCTCGCGGAATACAAGGATTCTGAGTGACAGAGAAGCTCTGGCGGTCATCCAGGATTCATAGAACCGTAGTTGCATACATAACTTTCATTCAATTTCATTCCTCCTGACTTGCCAGAGGGCGGTACTGAAAGCACTGAATGACTTATACTAATGATGTCACAAGGAATCCTGAGCACATACCTCACTGAAGAGGCCCAGTGGACCCTTGCAGAAGAACCTGGCCCAGGGGATGAGGGGTGGCCACGTTAACTCTGTAGAATCTGGTGAACATGCTTAGGGAAGCCCATGATGCGGCAGCACATATTGCTTCCAGCAGAACCCCCCCCCCCTCAGGGCAGCCTAGGAAGCAGAGATGCTCCTGGTAGAGTGTGCCTTCATGCCGACCGGCAGGGTCCGTGCCCTGCGGCATAGGTGTGGCAGATGACATCTACGATCCAGTGGGAGAGGAGCTGCTTGGAAAGAGGATAGCCTAATCTAGGGCCTCCGTAACACACAAACAGCTGGTCTGAGTATCGTATAACGGCAATAGCTGCAACGTATTCTTCCATTACTCTCACTGGGCGCAATAATCCAGACCCCTCACCAGGTGTAGTCTGAAAACATGCTAACCTCAATGGTTGGTTACGGTGAGAGTGAGATAAAACCTTTGGTACAAATGCAGTGTTTGGCCACAAGGTAACACCAGAGCCCTCAGGGCCCCACCTGAGACATGAGGGGCTGACTGAGAGAGTATGTAGTTGGCTGACCCTCTTTGCTTAGGCAATAGCTGACAAAAAACCGTCTTACATGAAAGCCACCTGAGGTCCACCTGCGTCAGTGGCTCAAATGGAGGGCGGCACAGAGCTTTGAGAACCAAGGGTAGATCCCAACCTAGTGCTCGTGGAGCCGCCGGTAAGTGCAACCTATGGGCACCACACAGAAAAAGAGTGCCAAATGCACTGTACGCAGCTCCGGCACACTTATATGCTTGGCACGGTCCCTTTGACCCCAGCGGACCTGAACCGCTCTGTGTTGCCCCACAGCACTCCATCCAATGAAGCTGGCATCTGTCGTGACTACTTCCCTGCAACACACAACCACTCCCATGGGGACACCCCTGGACAAATAATCTTCATCCCTCCACGGAGTCCAAGCATGAAGACATGAGCTTGCGATGCCTGTGCAGCCTGGCATCCAGGCGAAAGCTGTTGAGCCACTTCTGCAAGGGGCGAAGTGACAGCAGGCCTAAGGGCACCACCCGAGTGATTGACGTCAGATTGCCTAGTAGCTGTAGGAAGGCAACTTAGGGGAGTTGCCTGCCCAGCCTGAACCGACTGACTCAACTGGAGTATGCTGCCCACCCTTTGAGTGGATGGACAAGCTCTCATGGAGGGTGAATCCAGAACCACCCCTAGGTGATAGTCTAGGAAGGAATCAGACAGCTCTTCTCCGGGTTGACACTGAGGCCCAGCTGGGACACGAGTGAGCAGGCGATTTGTGTTGCAAGAGGCACAAGCCCGAGACAGGGCGCAGAGAATCCAATCATCTAAGTACGGCAGAACCTTCACTCCGTAGGCCTACAGCGGAGAGAGGGCTGCCTTCATGCACCGAATGAACACCCTCGGGGAAAGAGAGAGTCTGAATGGGAGTACCCGGAACTGCCAGTGGTGACGCCGATAGGCAAACCTGAGAAAGCGGCGATGTTCTACAGCAATAGGCACATGAAAATAAGCATCCTTCAGGTCTATAGACGTGAACCATTCTCCCCTCGTGACTGCTTGAAAGACCTCTGCTGTCGTGAGCATTTGGAAGGGCAGCACCCTTAGGTACTGGTTGAGTCCCCTCAGATCCAAAATGGGATAAAAACACATGTCCTCTTTTGCACGAGGAAGTAAGTTGAGTAATAGTCTCTGGGTTGTCACAGAGGGTCCACTGCCTTGATTGCACCATTGGCCAGGTGGGTGGAAAGCTCCTGGTCTAGTTCTCGAGCTTTCACTGGGTCGGTGATTACAGTCATCTTGACCTGGCATGAAAAGTGAGGCCACCGTCGGAACTGTAGCCGGTAACCATGTGTCAGAGTGGCAACCACCTATGGGTCCACGGCATGAGCAACCCAGTAAATGAGCTGCTGGTGGGAAAAATCTCTGACGGTCGGCCTGGTGGCATCACCATCTCTGGGGCAGTGGCCAGAGTCCCTGGTCCGAACCTGCCCAGCTGATTGGTAGACCGACTCACGAAAGCTCCTGTTGAGTCTCTGCTGAAGGGTAAAGATCCTGAGGCAGTGGCCAAGTGCTGGGGTCAGCCGACAGGCACCTTGGATGCTAAGGAGGTGGAAGGGGCATCCCCCTGCTAAAGACAAAAGCTGCTGCCTTGTCTAACGTGCCTGGACGGTCCGTTCCAGTGGCTTCCAAGACAGCTGAACAAAACAACTCCCCCGGCGCCTGGACCAAGAAGGACATCACACACCCAAGTTCCCTCATCATCAGCGCAAAGGCCTTAGGCACTGCATCGTTAAAGCTCATTGCTGCTGTCGCACTAGTAGTACCCTGAAGGGACGCGGAGAGGTCAAACATGAGGTGTGCCATGGAATTGCCGAGGCAGCCAGCACGCACTCTGGCGTGATAAGCTCTGCGGAGGAATTCATCCGTGACGCGACACTGAGGTGGTGGGCACTGAACATCACTGTACAGAGCTTCCTCTGGTGACATGATGAGTGAGGAAACAGCATGTTCGATCGCCGGGATGCGATCCAGGCCTGCCGCAGCCGACTCATGCATAGCCGCCAACACTCGGTCATCCGTGGAGAGGTGCGCACAGGCTTTTAGGTCCCGCCAGCAACTATGCAACTCCCTCAGGTACTCCACCGAGGGAGGGATGGAAAAGGGAGGAGGGGCCCATCCGCGCCTGAAGAAGGCACTTCCAGGGGTGGACCCCTCTGGTTGTGGGACGTCCAGCTACAGTTGTCTGAGGGCCATATGCATGACGTCCCGCATCGAGCGGAGGCAGAGGCAGCCAAGGATAACACATCTTCTTCTGCAGCCAGCTCAGACATGGGTGGTGAGGAGAGTCCGGTCGCTGCCGCTGGCTCAGCCTCCAGTTGGCGCACCTGAAAGAGGAACTTTATCTCTGCCAATTCTGTGGACAGCTGTTCCACTCTCATGGAGAGACCTTGATCAAACTTGGCTAGACTCTTTCTAGGAGGGGCCACAGAGTCTATGGCCTCAGTCCGGCGCTTCGAGCACCTAGGTGGAGCCTCCTGCCCAGAAGGTGGGAGGTCACTGCTGAGCTCGGGGCAAAACTGAGCCGGCCGAGCTACTCTCACAGCACGAGGCATGAAGCTGCAGTTCATGCAAAGGTTCTCTGACAGGGCCTCCACCAGATGGTCACTTCGAAGGCAGGCAGGACACAGGTCATGACAGTCATCCGCCTGGAGCACGGCCCCACAGTCTGTGCAGCAGTGAGAGCCGTCTGTGCTCCTTACCTTAGGCAGTTTACTCAAGTGAAAACTGCAACTCAGCAGAGGGGCTGGCACCGCCAGCTACAGCCAGGATACAGGACAAGAACAAGGACGAAAGGATAGGACGAAATTGGGAGAGGTGGCGTGCACGCTTGCAGTCACCAAATAGAAACAAGTCCAGAACACTAGGGAGGCCAGTAATACTAGCTCAGCCCAACCATTATGAGGTTGGTGAAGATGCTAGGGAGAGGGTGTGCGATCACTACCCTTCACCAATAGAAAACAAGGCCAAAACACAGAGAGGCTAGCACTGCTAGCTCAGTCCAACTATTTATGAGGTTGATGAAAAGTGATTTGGGAGGTGGTGTGCAACACTAGCCTTCCCAATAGAAAAACAAGGCCAAAACTCAAAGAGGCAAGCACCGCTAGCTCAGTCAACCATTTATGAGGTTGGTAAACAATGATTGATAGAGGGTGCGCTAACGCTTGCCCTTACAAATTAGTATTTAAGACCAGAACACAGCTGGCTATGTAATTAAATTTGGAGCACAATCTAAACCGACCACGCGTAAGTTGGGACAGGGGCGAAAGCCGCTGTAGTCCCCAACAAACAGAAGAAATGCCTTGAATGAAGGCTAAACTGTCGTGGCCCCTAGGAGGGCAAATACGCTGCTCCAAGCCAACAGGCAATTGGGCCTCCGATGACGGTGAAATGGTCCAAAGGGCTGAAGCCCTGGAATGAAACGCGCACAAGAAGTAAAAAAAGAACAGAGCCGCGGATGATGCCAGGCTATATAGCTTCTGATTAGACATCCATGTCACACTTGTGACTTTGTTGATATTACTACTTGAACAGCGCATGCGCGAAGGGAACATTCAGTGCTTTCAGCACCGCCCTCTGGCGGTCAGGAGGGATGAACTAGAACATCAGCTGGAGGTCCCGCTCAGATCCAGCTGTGAGGGAAACCTCCACTCAGCTGAACATAGGGCTGATACAAACATGCCAGGCTTGTTCCAGATCCCAGACAGAAATGTAGATAGTAAAATCAGTTTTTATTGCTCTGACAGTCTGCCTGTTTTAAGGGACTCTTCTTCAGGTAAATGTTGATTCCTTTATTGAAAAAATGGAAAAATATTAAACTCCTCCCTCATCAGTTGTCACTACTTCTAGCATGATATTCTTCCAGTCAAAGGAAAAGGAGCAGACCAATTAATTTATTAATTTAAAAAACACATAAACGAACATCAAAATATTGATCCACAAACTTTTTTGTAACTAAACGGTGATAAAGTGAATTTAAGCACAAAAAGGAACTGTGCCGTCCATAAAAATTTTTTTCTTCCTAAAATCGAAACAAAAACAAACATCTTTCTTTGAAAATTTTAAGAAAACGTTTGAAAAATGGCTTTATATAATGAATATTTAATGATAAACAAATAAAGTAAAGTAGTAAAGTGTTCAGGTTTATAGTTTTCTCCCGACTTTAATTCTGAACGTTTCAGCACCAGAAAGATTTTCACTTCCTCAACAATGAAGCAAATCATTTATAAATCCCTGTCTCATGTCCAGACCACCAGGACTTTGTGGTTCTGAATCAGATCTGATGTTTTTCAAAGTGACCTCAGTCTGAACCATCATGTCTCATTTCATCTGACTCTTACATCAGTGAGGTAGGGGAGAGCAGATGGATCCAAGTATTAATAATGATACAAACCTCGTGCAGTTTAATTTTTGGATTTCATCACATCTTCAGTCTCATGTTCTGGATGACAGAATCTATAGCAACACTTATCGATACTAAAGTGATGGGATCAATACTTGGGTTTATTTCTACCTTCAGTCAGTTGCTCCTGTTCCAAAAATACAATTCTGCTCTGGAGTATCCGTCAAGATGCAAGATGAAATGTAAACACTGATCAAACGAGCACATTAGATGATCATTTGGTTCTGACAACAACTTCATACTCACACATGCTAGCTAACATGTAGCATCCATATTTACTTCCTGAAACACAGCGTGCTGCGTGTGACATCACGTCTTCCTCACATGCCGTCGCATCAGAACTGTTAGCAGTTCACACTGGAGTCTGATGGAGGTCACATTTTAATGATGATGTGAACGACCAAGCAAAAAAATAAAATTAAATTTAAAAAAAAAACATTGGATTTGAGCATTAAGACCTGCTGTATGAACGTAGCCTTACTTTTTCTGTCCATCGGTCACACCTGTCAGGTGCTGATCATGACAACAAAGCACAAACAAACAGAAGAAAGTAAACAATATAACACCACACTGTATGAAAACACCTGACCTGATCAATGTTCAGCAGCCTGTGGTTAGAACAGCAGGCTGTAGGGGAGTGGTGGTGCAGAGGTTAGAGAAGATGGGCCTGTGATGGGAAAGTTGCAGGTTCAACTCCCAGTACCGTCAACATCAAAATGTGGGTGGAAAAGCTGAAACACCCACACCTACCTCCACCCTCATTTGCCCCACTCTGAGCCCATGAGCAAGGCCCTTATCCCCCCATTGCTCCCCAAAACAGGTCTCTCTTGAAAATGAGTTCTCATGACTCAATGAGACTACGTGTATAAATAAAGGGTAAGTGTGTGTGTGGGTGTGGGGGGGGGGGTTAAAATAAATATTACATGTTGTCAGTCATTACAGATACTGAGGTTTAAATTAAATACAGCATAAAATGTTAATGTTAAGGATGAATAATGACCACTGCTCTGAGTAAAATGTAACACTAATGGCACAGACAGCAGAATAAAAGCAGCCAGCACCATGTCCTAATCACATGCCATGTGGTGTGGTATTAATTTTCTAGTTCATCATGTGACCCTTTTTTAATCATGTTTTTAAATTAAAGCCAAGTGTGAGTCACTTGTCAGTCGAACATATCTAAACATGCAGCAACGCTTCTCACAGACCATGTCCTGTTTCTCCTCTTCCAACACTGCCAGGTGCTTTCAGCTAACAAGAAATGTTCATAAATTTGACAGAGACCGCTTCCTCTCTGGGGCTGTGAAATTCATCACCCCCACTCACACGTCCCACATCCATATCCTCTCACACCTAAAGACTGGGACTGCTGCACTTTGTAACACCAACATCAGCTGCTGCACTACTGCCACACAACTTGCTGCTACTTTGTCAAGCCTGGCACATTCTGTAAATTAATTTCTGTACCCTTCTGCATGGTGAATATTTAGTCGTGAGCATCCTTGTGCTTGCTCATAATGACAATAAAGATTCTTGATAAAAAGGCTCTTTCTCAGAATCCCTGTCCTAAAAAAACAAGTAATCCCAATAATCAGGCTGTTTATGACTGACTTTCCTCTGTAGTCATTTAAAACTGAACAGTGTGAGATACATCAAGTATATCTAACATGTTGTCCACATTTATTTGATGTTATTACTACTAATTTAGAATAAATAGTAAAACAATATTAGGACACAGAGGTTGGACAGTCATGTTTGTACCGCAGCCAGAGTTGTAGAGCTGAAGTTTCAGGGTGTTACCTGTCCTCCAGGTATTCTCCGAGGAATCGACACGGCACGAGGCCTGTACTTCTTGCTGACTCCCGTGGACCCCTCCACCCTCAGAAAGGTCAACTGCCTCCTTCTGGGGGCCATTTCCTTGCCTTCATGCATCCTCACAGCACAGGTCAGGTGGCAGATTAAACACAAAGCTGATGTATCGGTACGTGTTCTTGTTTTGACTTTGGGCTGTTTCTTGTGTTTCAGTCGGGCTTTGGAGGAGAGATGCCTTACATCACCACAGACTACAGCTTTGATCTCACTGGAGCAGGAAAGCTACGAGTTTTCAAGGGACTGGCGAGGCCCAGTCAGTTGGGAAGGCAGTGAAGTGACTGCGACAGATTACTGGCCTTCATGTTTCGTCACTGTGCTCGGGTCAAACCAGGACGCGCTGGCCCACCAATGATTCAGAACTGAAGCTGAGTTTACCGGACTGTGCAGGAGGAGACGGCTGCCGTCTTGTCATCAGACGTCCATTTTGACAACCCCAGGTGCCGTTGTAATGGGTTTGTAACCTGCCACTGTATTCTGCAATGGGAAGGGGTTTTGTCTCATGGACATGGTCTCATGCCATGGCTTGTGTGCAAAGCTCCTGTTGAACGCCTCTGTTCATCTCATTACACCAGTAAAACCCTGCCAGGTATTAAACAACCAAACTTTTATTTGGACTGCTTTGTTGTTGTTTTTGTTCTAGTCACTTGTGTTTTAGGATCAAGTAAGTAAAAATGGAGCCGGCTGGAGTTGTGGACAAGTTTTATATTTTTCTGTGAATCAGGTTGGTGAGTTTTCAGTCACTTTTCTCCAGTACTGTTTACACACCAGTCAAAAGCTGTAAAGGAGAACTTCAGATTCAGGACCAACAGTGGATTCATGAGATTCTTGTTTCTGGTTTTCCACGCTGACCTTTGTGAGTGAAGAAAAAATCAAATAAAAGTTTCAACTAATGCAGGTTCTACATTTTTCCTCCAGGGGGCAGCAGATATTTGTGCTCGAATAATCAGAAAAGCAACAATGAGAACATCCAGACTGATTGACAACAAGTTTCCTGGAGGTTTTTGAGGCTGCTAGAACTAAATATGTAACTAAAACCAACCTCTCAGGTAAAATGGACTGTGGTGTGCAGCAAAGATTTTCTAATGTGGGTGACCTGTTAGAACGCCCCCATGTGCACCCTGGCTTCTCTTTGTTTACTGTTCCCCGCTCCCAGTGTGGAGGATGGAAATGTACAGACAGCACGGACACATTTTGGCAGAGCCTTTGTTTTGGCTTAGGTCACGTGGTTTCTTCAGAGACCACATGCAAACCAAATGGCAGCCCTCTGCAGAGGTGCCATTATTCAGCCTCATAAATACACATAAGGCACATCCATGATCAGCAGTTTAAATTACAGGGCGATTTGATACACGATACAGCACAAGTAGTTCCTGCTGAAACACTGATGACCTGGAAATATTATTTTTGTCCTAATTATTGCAATTTTAGTCAATGAGATAATTAGCAGGATAACTGACTGAAATTTATTTTCAATAGTAGCTGTAACAAGATATTTCTTGTTTTTCATTTTGTTTTTTTAAATGGTGTAAATCGTATTTTTCTCTTATTTAGAAAAGTATTAAAGACCCTGACTGTCAGTTTGTGTTCTGCCAACTCAGTCTTACAGTTCTGTGCACAATAGGTTCTTAAAATAATACAATCTGTACTCCTCATCTTTGGGATGAGTATCAGCATCTCCAAATCTGAGGCCATGGTCCTCAGTCAGTATAAGGGTGGGAGTGAGGTTCAGCCTCAAGTGGAGGAGTTCAAGTTTTGTAATGGAGCAGGAGGTCAACAACGGATCCGTGCAGCTTCCACAATACTGCAGGCTGTTGGTGAAGAGGGAGCTGAGCTGCAAGGCGAAGCTGTCCGTTTACCGGTCGGTCTACAATCTTTCACTTATCGTCACAAACTTTGGGTTGTGGCTGAAAGGAGCAGGACCAGGACAAGGAGAGACTCTAGATGAGTCGCTGCTCCTCCACATCCAGAGGAGCCAACTGAGGCATCTTCCTAGGGAGGTTTTCCAGGCATGTCCAACTGGGAGGAGACACCCTGGAAAGATCCAGGACAATCTGGAAAGACTGTCTCTTAGCTGGCTTGGGGACACCTTGGAAGAGAACGCCAGAAGAGGTGGCTGTGGAAAGATGTGTGGGCCTCCCTGCTCAAGCTGCTGATTCTGGAACCAGAGGAAGAGGATGGATGGATGGATGGATGGATGGTTTGCAAACAATGGTTAATTTTCTGCTGCCTTTGTGCTGTATAACGTGACAACTATATTCTTTATTAGGGTAAAAACTTGGTGGATGTACAAACCGGATTCCAAAAAACTTGGGACACTAAACAAATTGTGAATAAAATCTGAATGCAATGATGTGGAGGTGCCAACATCTAATATTTTATTCAGA
>JARVLU010000103.1:2326516-2341413 GCA_031762415.1 Simpsonichthys santanae | reverse complement strand
GTTTTGATATAACATTTGTGGGGGTAGACATTGTGGCTCGGGCCGCATTAACGGAGATAGAAATATAGTCACACTTCACAGTCACATAGTCACATAGTCACATAGTCACATAGTCACATAGTCACATAGTCACACACACTTGTAGAATAATAGGTGGCTTCCATGCAATTGCATGGGAAGCTATGCATTGCAATGGCAGCCCCCATTGAATACATTTATATAAAAAATACAGGAACAGCTCTAAATTGGTTTAAATTATATGTATCTGATAGATTCCATTTTGCTAATGTAAATAATAAATCTTCATACACCAAAATTAGTCATGGAGTTTCTCAGGGTTCAGTGCTTGGACCAATGCTCTTTACCTTATATATGCTCCCATCAGGAAAGTTATTAAACAGCATCCATAAATTTTCATTGTTCTGTTGAAGATACATGGTTATATTTGTTCATAAAACCCAGTGAATCCAGTCAGCTCCTTAGACCACAAGCATGTCTTAAAGACATAAAAACCTGGATGACCCTAAATGTTCTGCTATTGAACACAGACTAGACTGAGGTTTTGGTTTTTGGGCCTGAGCATTTTATGAATGAATTTTTCAGTCTTTCGCCCTCCTTGGACAACATTAATCTGGCCTCCAGCTCTAATGTTAAAAAATCTTGGTGTTATTTTTGATAAGGAGACGTCTTTTACCCCCACATTAACAACATTACTAGAACCGCCTTCTTCCACCTGCATAATATCACTAAAATTAGAAACATCTTATCTAAAAATGATGCAGAAAAACTGGTTCATGCATTTGTCACGTGACGTCTAGACTGGACTATTGCAATGGTTTGTTATCTGGGTGTCCAAATACTTTAACAAGTCTTCAGTTGATCCAAAATGCTGCTGCCAGTGTCTTAACTGGAGTTAGTAGGAGCGATCATATTTCTCCAGTTTTAGCTTCTCTCCACGGCTCCGTGTCAAGTCCAGAATTGAATTCAAAATCTTACTTTTAACCTACAAAGCTTTCAACAACCTAGCTACATCTTATATTTGAGATCTTATTGTTCCATATTTTCCTAAGAGAACTTTGCTCTCAGACTGCAGGCTTACTCACAGCCCCTAGAGTTTCCAAAAGCAGAATGGGAGGAAGATCTTTCGGTTATCAGTCTCCTCTCTTGTGGATACCAACTTCCAGTTTCTGTCCATGAGGCTGACACATTGTCCATTTTTAAGACTGGACTTAAGACTTTCCTTTTTGATAAATCCTATAGTTAGTGTTGACTTGTCATGCTGCCCTAAGCTTAGACTACCAGAGGACAAATTGACCTCATTTCTTAAATGATATGTTAACATTAATTAGATTTCATTTGACACTATTTCTATCTTAACATATGATTCTTGTCCTGTTTCCTCTCAAACCCAGCTGGTTGAAGCAGATAGCCGCTTGTCTTGAGCCTGATTCTGCTAAAGGTTTCTTCCTTATAAGGGACTTTTTCCTTTCCACTGCCGCCTTCATGCTTGCTCAAGATGAGAGTTCTGTGATGGAGTTAAACACAAAGCAGTCTGCTCAGATAATGTTAAATTATTATTTGTATCTATAGATGTTTTTGTTCAGTGCCCTGAGACGACTTCTGTTGTGACTTGGCGCTATATAAATAAACACTGAATTGAAAACTGAATTAAATTGAATGTTATTGAAGTTGTAATGTTTCTCTCATTTTAACACCAACTAAGAAGTTACAAGAAACAAGTTCATTCAGTTTTTTTCCTTGATACATACGATTTTAGAACTGAAAAAGAATAGCACATGAAACAAGGAAGTGGGGTGTATTCAGTGATCTACCACTCACTGTGAAATGGTTGACAGGTCATCATACTGTGTCATGTGGCAGTCAGACCAAGAAAAGATGATCGGTTCATGAAAGTTGTTTTGTCGCAGCAGCTTGCATTACAGAGCAGCCAAGTTTTAAAACTTCATTAAAACAAATGAAAGCACTTCTCATGGCACGTAAATGAAACCGACATGCTTCAAGAAGAAACAATGAAAGCTAGAAGTGGGAGCTGTTTGACAATTTGAGCACCCACATCCTTTGTTGACATGAAATGATTCTTGTGTGCTGGAAGTGCATTGTAGAAATGATTGTCTCTGGAGGATCCCATCTCACAGATGTAATATAGATCTCTTAAATGAATGACTACCTGCTGGTCTGTCTCTGCACTTATAACTGTGAATATACAGTACCTGTGGAATTGAGAACTCCGCCATTAGTAGTTATACAAAACAAGATTATGTTCCTTTGTTAATCACAAAAAGGTGAGAAGATAAGGAATTAATTATTAAGTCTTTATTGTTTACTGTATAACAGCCACAAATGTAAAGTACCGTAATTTAACATTTAGATACTTTAGATATGTTTTTTTTTTCTTTTTATAGTGATTAATGTACTCAATGCAAACTTTGAAATCAAACATACAGTAATGTCATAGCTCAGGAGACCCAGAGAACACAAGGCCAAGACAAGCAAGACTCAGAGGGAATAAAAATTTAACGGTGTTTATTATATACAATGAAAATGATAACAGTTGATCCTCCACTGGGAACCCTGGAATGGGAGGAGAAACGTTAAGTGGATTCACAGAGGTAAGGTGAGTCTTTGAGTAATAATTTGATAATTCTGTTTCCTTACAGGTGTTGGAGGTGGAGGGAGAAGGGTGTTGGTTCGAGGAGCCACCGAAAAGGAACACAAGGCAAGAGGCTATAGGCAAGGAGGTCCAGGAGGTACTGGCATCCAGAACGATGGGTCACGGAGGAACATGAGGAGACACATAAAAAAAAAGATCATAAAAAGAGAAATTAGACGACTCCTTCTTAAACTACAACCAGGCCAGAAGCATACTAGCTTGAAGGGAGGTGAATGCTCCAGCGTAGAGCTCGACTGCAGCCTTAAGTACAGCTGGATCCCTGATGACTGGATGACCTGCAGGTGGTGTTAATTGGTGGCCATCTTGGATCCAGGAGCTTCAGAAGGTCATACTCTCACACAGGAAGTCATTCTGTTGACAATGTGCTGCTCAGGAGGGGAGATTGCAATGTTGGAAAGGACTGATGCAATTTGTTGGTTTCCATAGATAATTTTACTAATTGGCATTGATAATGCACGTGAATGTTTTTGTACAGTACCCTGAGATGACTTTAGTTGTGAATCATACCACACCATACCATACCATTTTATTTACAGAGCACTTAAAACAGCGACAAGGCCAACCAAAGTGCTGTACAAGCAAACAAACAACAGGCAACACATAGGCATTATACAAAATAAAGTAAATAAAACAGAATACAGTATAGACATAAATCAGTGCTTTAGAAATAAATTAAACTGAATTAAAACAGTCAAAATGAGTTTTCACCCAATGATACTTGAACTCTCTTTTAAAGATAGGGAAAAAATTTCAGTCATTAAGGTATCAATTCATGGAGGAGGTTAAGAAGGAGCTGATCTGCATGGCAAAGCTTTACCAGCTAATCTAAGTTCCCACCTATTGTCACAAACTCTGAGTAGTAATTGAATTAAAAAGGATCACAGATACAGGCAAACAAAATATGTTTTCTTCATAGGGTTACTGGGCTCCAGAAGAGACTCAGATTAGAGCTGCTGTTCCTCCACGTCCAAAGGAACAAATTGAGGTGGTTCAGCATCAGATAAAGATGCCCCATGGATGCCCCTAAAGAAGTGTTCTGGGCATGTGCAACTGGGAGGATACCCCAGGAAAGACCCAGGACACACTGTCTCTCTTGGCATGCCTGGGAACGCATTGGAATCCTAAGAAGTCTAGACCTCCTTGCTCAAGCTGCTGCCCTCTTGACCAGACTCTAGAACAAGCTTAAAATAATAGATGGATGGATGGATGAATGGATGGATGGATGGATTTTTTAAATCCCAAACTACATTTATTGGTGCAGTTTAAATGTATACTTCAGTATTTTCCATTTTATTCCAGATACAGACATACAAGTTTGAAATGCAGGTATGTACTTCATGTAAACAAAACACTTGGCTAAATCTGCCAAAAACAAGTTGAAGCTTCAAGTACTGATATTAGGCTGCTTGTAGCCTGTGTAGGTAAACAAATACGGTAGCAGTGGATAAATGTAAAATCTTGGAAAAGACATTTACATTGGATTAGAGGAGTGAATCTGCTAAACCAGTCACTAGGGAGCTCAAGCCAGTGTAACTTGTGTTGGTCCCAAGCCTGGATAAATAGTGAGGGTTGTGTCAGGAAGGACATCCAGTGTAAAACACTTTTGCCAAAACAAATACAGAGTACTGTATTTCTAGGGATGAGAGACTCATGTTCAGAGCAGGCCTGAATGGACATGTTGGGAAATGTAGCAGATGAGCTGAGGAAGTGATGGGGAAGGTTTGGTGTCAAGGAAAAGAATTAGGAAGGACAGATGATTGTGGAAAAGAGGATGGAAATGGCTGTAGTCAACAACTACAGTATTTCCAAACAAAAAAAAAAGAAGATGAACATAGAGTGACCAATGAGTTGAGGCAGGTGGACTGCATTCTGTGTAGAAAAGGTAACCATAAGGGAGATTGGAAATTGTAAAATTGTAGCAGGGGAGAGCATGGCCATACAGCATCAGATGGTTGTGTGTAGTGTTGCGAGCTGTTGGGACCTCAGGTCTTATCTCAGACCCCAGGTTCACCTTCAGTTCAGGAGGCTCTCGGCTCAGACTCCCACAGAAGTAGTAACTCACTTTATCACAATAAATCAAGGAAACGTGAATTCAGTTTGCCAATTGTTTTAAATCAAGGCAGGAAAATGTAAAAGTTTACAGCGCTGGCCTCTCCGATACAATTCGATGTGAGATCAAGGACCAGAAGGGACTGGATGACACCTTGTCTTACAAATATATTGGGCCTAGGCTCCGCCTTCTTCCGGGAGCGGAGTACAGCCTATCAAGTAGATAAGAGGGGTGGACTAAGTGTTATCTCATTGGAGCTTATGTGAGCTGACGTGTCCAGAAAAAAATGACAGTGAGGAAAAGCCTCTGCATGTTGTAGCAAGCCAATAAATAAATAATAAATAAAAATAATGTATTCCTTTACAGATATTGAATCCCTGGGAAACTTTTTTGTTGTTATCGCTGGTCCTGTTTAAACTGGACAGAGCCGTGTCATAATCTTATTACAATCCGTCACTGAGCAGATAAAAACCCAGGGTCACAGTAGAATGGCTGTTGTGGTAAAGAAGAGGAAAAAAGTAAAGTCAGAGAAGAAGACCAAATGGTGGAAGTTCAGAAAGAAAAATGTGGTGAGAAGTTCAAAGAGGAGCTGTTCACGACTCTGGGTGGTAAGAAAGAGCCTACAAATTCAAGAATTCAAGGATTCAAGTTTTTTTATTTGTCATTCGCACCACATGTGGTACATGCAGTCGAAAGAAATTGTGTACGCAAGGTCCCAGTTACATCCAACAAAAGTATAAAATAACAAAAGAAAACTGTAATAAGATCTAAGATATGAACTAAGAAAAACATTGCACTAGTAGTATAAATCACATTCCTTGACTGGGCTACAGCAACAACAGTGATTAAGGCAACAGGTAGGAAGGCACTGGTGTGTTATCTGAACAGAGAATAGATGATAGGGAAACCTGGTTGGAAAAGTAAAGTGAAAGACGTTATCCAGAGTAAAACGTTAGCCAAAACAAAATAGGACAGTGAGAGAACTAAAGAGAGTAGACAGGAATATAAGGACATGCAATGAGAGATGCAGCAAAGGCAAAACACAACGCAAATGAGTTGTACAAGAAGCTGGACAGTAAGGACGGAGGAAAGGACTTGTATCAACTGCTGAGTCAAAGGGATCAGGGTGGAAAGGATGGACAGCAGCTTAGTCTAGTTAAAGATAGAAATAGTAATGTTTTAACATTTGAGGAGATTGTTATTTATTTATTGTATTAGGCCATTATTTTACCAAATAAAAGTTTGAGAACCAGTTCTCATTTACGTACATGACCTGGAAGCGTGTGATGGGAAGATACGAAGTAGTACTTTAGAGCTCATCATATCACAGAAACAGCACTGGTAAAAATTACTAATGATATTCTCAAGGTCTCAGACTATGGACATGTGTGTGGACTGGTCCTGTTAGACCTCAGTGCTGCATTTTATACAGTTGATCACAATATTTTACTACAGAGGCTTGACTGTGATATTGGGATTACAGGAACAGCTTTAAAATGGTTTAAGTCATACTTATCTGATAGATTCCAGTTTGTAAATGTAAATAATAAATTGTCTTCATACACCAAAGTTAGTCATGGAGTTCCTCAGGGCTCAGTGCTTGGATCAATACTCTACTTTATATACACTTCCATTAAGTAAAGTTATTAAAGAGCATGGGATACATTTTCATTGTTATGCTGATTATACACAACTATTTGTCCATGAAACCTGATGAATCCAATAAGTTACTTAAATTACAAGCATGTATTAAAAACATAACAACCTGTATGACCCTTAATTTTCTGCTTTTGAATACAGACAAGACTGAAGTTTTTGTTTTTGGACCTGAGCACCTTAGGAATCAATTTTTCAGTTTTTCACCATCCTTGGATGGCATTAATCTGGCCTCCAGTTCTAATGTCAAAGCTATTGGTGTTACTTTTGATTAGGACATTTTTTTTATCCCCCATATTAAAAATGTTACTAGAACTGCCTTCTTCCACCTGTGTAATTGTTATAATCTTAAGGAACCCAGATAGTTATGAGACCCAGAACGAGGCAGGCACGAGGAAATACAAATAACAGTGCTTATTATTTACACTGAAAAAACTATTTAGCATCTCTCTGCAACTCCTGAAAGAAGGGCGAGGTGATTAGAGAAGGTCTCCACAGCAGCTCTGAGTATGATGATTTGATACTGTTATTTCTCTTACAGATTTGGGAGTGACATGGAATCCAATCCAGGGAAAGTTTGCAGAGAGGAATCAGGAGAGGGTCCAAGAGGAATGAGGAAGGCAGGCAACTGGTGGAAGCACGGCATGGGGAGACCAGACTTGAACCAGGGGAATCCTAAGCAGGTCACGAGGAGAACCAGGGTTGAGGAACCAAGAAAAAACTGGAAAAAAGAACAAAAGGTGAACAAATCCTTTTCAAGTGGCAATGTTCAGACCAGAGGCACAAATACCACAAGAGGTGATATGCTCCAGCGAAGAGTAGCACTGGACTGCAGCCTTAAGTAATGGTTGAAGCTCGTCAGGTTGATAGCTGCCAGGTGTTGTCAATCAGCGGCCAGCTTGGAGAGCAGGCTGTAGGCAGTGGTATCCTTACAGTACCCCCCCCCCCCCCACCTCAAGAATCGCCTCCCGGCGACCTGAGGCGATTCTCGGGGTGGTTTCTGAAAAAGAGGTTATCAGACTGGGGTCGAGGATAAAGGACCTGGGGATCCACAACCCCTCCTCAGGGCCGTACCCCCTCCCAATTGACCAGGTACTGGAAACCCCTACCCCTGCGTCGCACGTCGAGGATGATGACGGTGAACGCAGGGTGATTGTCGGTCAGGTGGGGCGGAGAAGGGAGGACACAAGGGGCTTTCGGAGATGGGTTTAATTTGGGACACATGAAATGTCGAGTGGATACACATGGACCTGGGGAGTTGCAACAACAGTGGACGGGTTGATGATGTGGGTGATAGGGAATGGACCAATGAAGCGGGGCGCCAGCTTACGGGGAGTGTCCTTGAGCATGATGTCCCAAGTGGACAACCACACTCTTTGACCCACCTGGTAGGGGGCACCGTGGAGCGATGTTGGTTAGCAAACTGTTTAGCCTGGGCCGCAGTGCGTAGGAGAGCCGCCCTGGCCTGGTGCCAAATGCGGCGACAGCGTCTGAAGTGATGTTACATGGACGGAACCGTGTAGTCAGTCTCCAGACAGGGAAAAAGCGGGGGCATGTAACCTAGGGAGGCTTCGAAGGAGGACATACCTGTGTCCAGGGATCGGTGTGAGTTATGGGCATACTCAACCCAGACCAAGTGTCAAATCCAAGCCGAAGGATTGGATTCAGCAATGCAACACAGGGTAATCTCCATCTCCAGGTTGCACTGCTCAGCTTGTCCATTAGACTGGGGGTGGTAGCCTGAAGTGAGACTAACAGATGCGCCGAGCGACTTGCAAAATGAGTGTCATACCTAGGAAATAAACTGGGGGCCACGGTCAGAGACAACATCAGAGGAAACGCCATGGAGTCGGAACACATGTTACACCAGGAGTTGAGCAGTTTCAAAGGCCGAGAGAAGCTTGTGAAGGGGAACAAAATGGGCAGCTTTGGAAAATCAATCAATGATTGTCAGAATAGTGGTGTTACCATCAGACGGAGGCAGGCCGGTGACAAAATCCAAAGATATGAGACAAGGGACGGATTGGGGTAGGTAATGGTAGCAGGAGACCGGCAGGAGGTTGCATACTAGACTTGTTTCTGGCGCAGGTGGGACAGGCTGAAACGAAAGCTTTTACATCCGAGGACATGGAGAGCCACCAAAAATGAGACTTGGCCAGAGAGCGCATACGGTTTGTACCAGGGTGACAGGATAACTTGTTAGTGTGGAGCCAATGTAGTACCTTGGGCATCACGCTCGTAGGAATGAACAAGGTGCCAGGGGGTCCACCACCAGGGTCAGGTTCAGATCAGAGGGCCTCCCTGATGTCAGTTTCAATAGGCCAGGACAGGGACCCAACCACACACACCGGTGGAACAATGGCCTCTTCAGAGTCAGTGACGTTGGGGGGAGCGAACTGACGGGACAGTGCGTCCGGTTTGACGTTCTTTGATCCTGGTCTGAAAGTAAGAACATAATTAAAGTGAGTAAAAAAACAGCGACCAACGGGCCTGACTTAGGGTTAAACGTTTAGTGTCTCTGAGGTAGGTCAGGTTCTTGTGGTCGGTCCAAATCAAAAAGGGAGTTTCGGTGCCTTCCAACCAGTGCCACCATTCTTCGAGAGTGAGTTTAACAGCCAGCAGCTTGCGGTTGCCCACATCGTAGTTCCGCTTTGCTTGGGACAGAGGTCTAGAAAAAAAGGCACAGGGGTGAACGCTATTGTCCTCAGGAGATCTCTGGGAAAGAATCGCTCTAACCCCAGTGTCAGAGGCATCAACCTCAAGGATGAACTGACGTTTGGGGTCGGGATGGCAAAGGATGGGAGTGGATGAGAACAGTCTCTTCAGTTTACAAAAGGCTGCGTCGGCCTCAGGGTCCAACAAAAAACCCTGGAGATGGAAGTGAGCTGGGATAGGGGGGCAGCTACACGACTTTAATCCCTAATAAAATGCCTGTAAAAATTTGCAAAACCCGTGAAACGCTGCAATCGTTTGCTAGATTCAGGGGTGGGCCAACCGACCACAGCCTTGTTTTTTTCAGGATCAGTCCTACAATGCCCACCGTCAAAAATGAACCCCAGAAAGAAGACAGTGGGGACATTGAACTCACATTTTTCAGCTTTAACGAATAACTGGTTCTCCAGCAATCTCTGGAGAACCGAGCGCACGTGGGCAACATAATGCTGAGGTTCACGAGAATAAACAAGAATATCATTGAGATAAATGAAAACAAAATCACCAATGAAGTTGCGCAGAACATCGTTTCTACATACAGGAACCGTTTAGGAGTGTAGGATTCACTGGAGGAGGTCACGAACCCGGAAGTGGAAGGACTCAGGGAATTGTAGTTCGTTTGAACATGTTTAGGAGAGTTGGGCTCACCTGGGAGGGACCCGAACCCGGAAGAGGGGGGCCGCTGGGAATTGTAGTCCGACTCTCTCCTTCTCTCGTGGAAGCGATCGTCAATAGAGATGGCTAGGTCGATTAGTTGATTAAGGCTCTTGGGCTCGTCCCGAGTGGCAATTTGGTCTTTAAGATAATCAGAAAGAGAGTTTAGGAAAGTACCTTGCAAGGCCAGTTCATTCCATCCCGTCTGTGTGGCGAGGATCCGGAACTCCAAGGCATAGTCAGATACAGCACGACGACCCTGTAGTAAATTCAGTAGCCGCTTAACAGCGTTCGATGCCTGCAGGGGGCGATCAAAAATCCTGCGAAACTCCTTACGAAGTTGTTCATAGGACGCTGAGGGATTGACATGACTTTGGAGAAAAGAATTGGCCCATCGGAGAGTGTTACTCTTGAGTTGACTTACGAAATAGATGATTTTGGCTGAGTCTGAGGAGTACAGAGAAGGCGCCCCCTCGAAGGCGAGTCTGCATTGCAACAAAAAGCCTCCACATTGGTCGGGATCTCCTGCGAAAAGCTCAAAGGGTTTAACAATTAGTTATTGAATGGAAGAAGTTGGACCAGGAATCTCATTGACAACCATAGGAGCTGGCGGAGCAGTAGGAACTAGGAGGGAAGAAGATCGAAGTTGACATTGTATTGAAAACACCATACCTCCGAGATCCTATAGGTTTGATTGGATGGTGCGTTGCTGAGTCAAGACTTGTTGTTCATCCAACTTATTGATCTGTTCCTCCTGAGGAGTGGGGGTGTTCTGCTTGCTTTCTATCTCATTCTGGGTTTTACTTGGCTGGAGCATTTCTGTTATAATCTCAAGGAACCCAGATAGTTATGAGACCCAGAACGAGGCAGACACGAGGAAATACAGATAACAGTGTTTATTATTTACAGTGAAAAAAAAATAGCGTCTCTCTGCAACTCCTGAAAGAAGGGCGAGGTAATTAGAGAAGGTCTCCACAGCAGCACTGAGTATGAGTATTTGATATTGTTATTTCTCTTACGGATCTGGGAGTGACATGGAATCCAATCCTCCAATCCAGGGAAAGTTTGCAGAGAGGAATCAGGAGAGGGTCCAAGAGGAACGAGGAAGGCAGGCAACTGGTAGAAGCACGGCACGGGGAGACCAGACTTGAACCAGGGGAATCCTAAGCAGGTCACGAGGAGAACCAGAGTCGAATAACCAGGAAAAAACTGGAAACAAGAACAAAAGGTGAACATATCCTTTTCAAGTGGCAATGTTCAGACCAGAGGCACAAATACCATAAGAGGTGATATTCATCCATCCTTTATTTAGGCAGGTCAATCTCATTGAGCCTCAAGGACTCATGTACATGAGAGACCTGGCTACAAACTAAGAATGATGACAACAGCAATCTTAGTTCTATTTCATATGAGCTACGCCCTTTAGACAGCTTCGCTTATTGGATAATCCCCGCGTGCCAGCGCATCAACTGAAAAAACTTTAGTCCATTCCCACCCACAGTCTGGGCCCCACCCCGTGTCTATATAATCTGTTAACACGGGATGTTCGCCTCACTTTATCATTCAGCCGTTGACTAAAGAAGACTCAAGATGCCTACAAGAACGTGTCTGGTATGCGACGCCTGCATTCGGAGCTTCGACCTCCATCAGCTCTGCGAAGGATGCCTGGGGCCTCAGTACATCAAACTCAGCGACACCAGTCGTCTCTGCCGCCGCCTACCTGCGAGTGAGAGGGAGTGCCGAGCTGCCCTTTTCAGGGCTATTGGCAATGACGAGTGGCAGGTGAGAGATGAGACGCCGCTGGACGAGCTCGTCTCATTTACGGAGGCGGCAGGTGAGCCGAACAACGCACCAAGCCGTGAGGATGGCAGCAGCACTCGAAGCACTGCTCCATCCCTTCTCAAGAGCATGGTGATGGAAGAAGATGAAGAGATCATATGCTCTGCACCTCCTCCTCCCCCGAGGTTTGTGGCGACCATGCTCTCCACTTTGGGCGTCCTTCTCCACAAGCTGCCCGCCATCATTAAGGAGGTGGCAGACACAAAGGGCCTGCCCATCCTGCCCCCTCCCCAGCCTAGGTCGGACGACTTGGCGAGAAGGTTCGGCTCCACCTCGACTCTGACCCAATCTGGCCTCGTTTCCCAGTGGTGTCTGCCTACTGGAACGAGGCCACAGCAGAGCCCGCCAAGATAAGAGCCCCGGTTTCGACCTTAGCGCCCATCACAAAGGTCGAGGGGTTCACTGAAGGGGGTTTCCCAGTGGTGTCCCCCCCCTCGAGGAGGGCCTCACAGAGGTGTTTGGTGCCAAAGCCACCAGGATGGATCAGACTCCTGTCCCTCCTGGGAGGCATGATCAAACAATTGTGAAGCTTTCTAACAGGGCTCATCAGTGTACCTTTCAAGCCGCCGCCGCAAACAACAACATCGCCCTCCTGGCTTTTCACATCTCTAAGAGCCTGGAGGAGATGGAGTTGGCAGAGGAGACGAGAACTTCACTGGGTAAAGCAGCAGATGTCATCCTCAACCTGTACGCAGCGTCCACAGTCTGACTGTCCCCTACGGCAGCCTGGATGGCCATGATTCAGCTCATGCCGTGGCTCCGTCATGCTCCATCACTGCGAGACAAGCTGCAGAAGGACCTGCTGTAGGGACCAGTGACGCCTGACACTCTCTTCGGTGAGAGTCTAACATCGCTGCTCGACAGACTGAAGGCGAAGAACGAGGTTTCGTAGTTGATTCGTCACCTCATGAGACCCCATCCTTCTTCCCGCCGTTCTGACTGATGGAGTGAGCACAGACATCAAAGGCAGCAGACCCGCCGATCCGCCTCTGCAGCTGCGGCCACCTGCTCAGCCTCGCCGCCAGCCCCTCCCGTCAGAGATCAGCGCCGCCCGCCCCGCCCGCCAGGTCCTGCCCATTAGCAGAGAAACCACCAGCAGACGCAGCCTTGGAGCGGGCAACAGCAGGGTCCAGCACGCCGGCGGCGACAACAAAAGTGACTCGTTGCGGGGAATGTGTGTGATTATTCTGTGTGTTTTGAAATAAAACATAAAAATCCTCTGAAGAGCGAATCCTCTCCTGCTCTGAACCTGTCTGTTGGGCCAAACGACCCAACTGCAGCTTGCACACACACATTTCCCACAAATGACAAGCTGGGCTCTGTTAAACGTTTGTTTACAGACCACATTGGCTTGAACGATGTCACAAAGCACTTTCACTCCACACCGGCTGAAGCTTGTGCTGTACGGATTGAGCCGGGAACAGCCCCCCACTCTCTGCCCACATTAAAGCAGCTTCCCGCTGGCTCAGCTCACACACTGCACAGCGGGGATAATGACCTGCCGTTACAATCTGTTAAGATACGGCGATTCTCACACATAGGTGAAGCTGCCCGCCCGCAGCTGCAGCACGTGCGCAGTGCCTCAGATCACAGCATGAAACGAGGCACCACGCAGTGCGGGCACGAGCCTCCGCTTAAACTGCGGGTCGGGTACGAGCGTGTGTTTACTCGAGCTGCGGACCTGCAGGTAAACCACAGCGCTGTAACTGGCATCCAGTCTTTTCGGAGCCCCTCCTCGGCACAATGGCGTCTGTTCATATTGTTGTGACTCTTGTACTCCTTCATATGAGATCACTACAGCGTTGGTTTACCCGATTACGCATAGACCCTGTGCGTCAGAAGAGGTGGATGATTTTGGTTCCCCCCTCCGTGGGAACCGATCTACGTCACTGGGGAAACCCCGTCACTCTGGCGGAGGGAGTCACCATGTCCAGGCCCACGTCACACATTCCAGTGTTCACAGACGCCTCTCTGACAGGCTGGGGGGGCACGTGTTTGTCGGAGACGGTGGGCGCGAGGTGGCCAGATCACACATCCCTCCATATCAATGTGCTCGAGCTGTTAACTGTGTTCAAAGTGGTGCAGCATTTCACTCCCCTGCTTCAAAATCAGCACGTTCTGGTACACACCGACAACATGGTGACAGCATCGTACATAAACCGCCGGGGGGTGTGGGGGGGTCTGATCAGCTCAATTGTTGCATGTGGCACGACAACTTTTGCTCTGGGCTCACCGGCATCTGCTCTCACTGAGAGCTGTTCACATTCCCGGTGTTCTAAACAAGGGTGCAGACATCATGTCGAAGTGGGGTCCACGTCACAGGGACTGGACTCTCCATCCTGCTGCGATATCTCAGATCTGGTCCAGGTTCGGCCGCGCGGAGGTAGATCTATGTGCGTCACGGGAAAATGCACAGTGCCCACAGTGGTACTCTCTGAGCGCACGGGACAACCCTCCTCTGGGAGTGGATGCTATTGCACACAGCTCATGGCCGAAACAGCTGCTCTATGCGTTTCCCCCTGTCCCTCTTATTCCGCGCATCCTGGAGCGAGTGCAGAAGGAGAAGCTGTCAGTTATCCTCATAGCCCCAGAATGCAAAAATGCACCATGGTTTCTGGTCCTGCAGCGGTTAGTGACGGAGCAGCCACTGCAGCTCCCATTGGGAAAAGATGCGCTCCTTCAAGCAGGAGGGGCGATCATGAGCTTCCCGGAAATAGGCCAGCCCCTCTGGGCCTGGAGGCTGAACGGTCACACTTGGGCCTCCCTCCAGCTGTGGTCCAGACTATTTAGGACGCACGAGCCGGATCTACGACATTTCTTTACACATCTAAGTGGGCAGCTTTCCAACGCTGGTGCACTGAGAAGGACATTGATCCTACGTCATGTGAAATTGACTGTGTGTTGTCTTTTCTGCAACAATTGATGGACAGGGAGCTGGCCTTCAGCACCATTAAAGTTTATGCTGCTGCTATATCATCTTGCCACGAGGGTTTTGGGGACAGAACGTTGTTCAATCACCCTCTGATGAAACATTTTTTAAAGGGTGTGCATCGGCGCAGACAGGTGGCACACCCCCTGGCCCCGCAGTGGGATCTACCTCTAGTCCTGCATGGATTAATTAGAGCTCCCTTTGAACCGCGGAGTGAAGTGTCTTTAAAATTTTTATCTTTTTATCCGCAGACTGCGGATGGATGCGCGTGCACGTCGCCGGCGTGGTGAAAATATTTAAATAAAGCTGATTTGAACATTTTTAAAGATAATGTTCAGCTCAGACACACTTCTGCTATAATATCA
>JARVLU010000103.1:2292552-2304072 GCA_031762415.1 Simpsonichthys santanae | reverse complement strand
AAAAAAAAAAAAAAAAAAAAAAAAAAAAAAAAAAAAAAAAAAAAAAAATTAATGGTGTGATGAGGATGGCTGTGAGGTGAGAAGGGAGGCCATCGAAAAGGGAAAAAAAAAAAAAAAAAAAAAAAAAAAAAAAAAGAGTCTTATAGATGAAGGATATCCAGTGAGTGTACCTGTGAGCACTGAGAGATGACCAGCCAGATTTGACATAAAGTTCACAGTGATGAGTGCGATGAAAGATGGGCAGAGTGCATGTGACTGTAGCTCCTAGGAGCATGGCCCCTTATTCTTTAGATAGAAAAGGGGAAAGACCATGACGATAGGATAGTGGTATAAAAAAAAAAAAAAAGATTTTCCCACACCATGTCCTTGTCAGGACACAATTTAAGACATCAGAAAAGTAGGAAGTACAAAATGACCATAACAGTCAATTCCAGATTTCTTTCTTCTTTCGGCTGCTCTCTTCTTCAGGGGTCGCAGTGAACTAACTCGCACAAAGACATGGCAGTCGTTCCTGACACAACCACCGAGCTACCACAGCCCTCTGCGTGGAGCAGAGAGCTGCTATCTAGGGCGCCCAGGGGCCCAGCACATGGTGGGGGTTAGGGGCCTTGCTCATGGGCCCAGAGTGGGACAAATTAGGGTGGAGGCAGGTGTGGGTGTTTCACCTTTCCCACCCACATTTTTAATGTTGATGGTGCAAGAAGTTGAACTGGCAACCTTCCGATCACAGGCCCACCTTCTCTAACCTCTGCACCACCTCTCCCCTCATAACAGCCATTTCCAGATGCTGACCTAAAACTTAGTGTGGTAGTAGCTGAGGGTCACCCCTAAAAACACTCAGAGGACTAACCCATTGGTGTTCATATTGTATTAAACAACTGCCAGGACTGCTGGGTGTTTATTGTTCCCAGGTCACGCTGGGTCCATAACATCAAACCTATATCAGCTTTGAAATCAAGCTAGTGCAAAGTTATGTGGATAACATGGAGCCATATTTTTATAAAAAGGTTACAGTCTGAGTTTGTAAAATCTGAATGAACAAACACAAACAGTACTCTCGTCCTCTCCTCTCTGCAGAGCCGTCTGCTGTGGCTTAAGAACAACGCCGGCTTCAATTTAAAAGAAGTTGCTCCTCTAAAACATAATGGCCCTACAGACAAATCAGAGATCCATTGGCGAAGAAAGGCTCTACATAATTTATAGCTTTAATCTGCTCACTGAGGTGTGTGGTCTTTGACAGTAATTATAAATGCAGGGAGAAATTATAGCTGAATACTTTAACTGCATTAGGAGTCATCTGATGAACAACGTGATTGCCTGCTCATTTCCAACAATAGGGGGCAAGTCGGTGTCACAGCATCAAATCACCGCAGTGCCCATGTGCTTTTCCCCAGTTACCATCAAATGTCAGTTGCCTGTTATAAAACAGAAATTTGATGGGTGGTGGTAATTGCGGACTTGATTGCTTGAAAAGAGATGAATTGCATAAAATGTTTATGAATTTAGAAGGCAATTATTTTTAATAGCCTTGAAATAATAGAGCTGGAGGAAATATGTTTAATTGTTATGATAGTATCTTGCAGCAGCAGCAGCCGCGTTCACAGGGAAGCAATAAAGTCTGACAGGAGGATAGATCTTTCAAGTGTATCTAAAAGTCATAAGGTGAAAAGAGAATTGTGATGGTGCTCTTTGTCTCCTACAGCCAAGGTTCTCTGTGGACATAAAAACATGATGAGACAGATATTTCAAACTGAAGAAGTTTTTTTTTGTGTATCACTTCATTTCTTAGGTCATAATAATTGGTTAATGGAAATAAATCTGCCATCTTGAACCTAAAATGAAGAACATAGGAAGTTTCTTTGTTGAACTGAAGCAAACATTAACATGATTTATCCACCATTTAGACTCCAGTTCACACAGGTCACCAAATGGGACCAAAATGGGGTAAAGGCAGGCCAGCTGACCCGGGACCCGAAAGTCCCAGATTCAGTCCCAGCCATTCCCCGCTGTGTGATGGGTTAAATGCAGACAACTAATTTTGCCTTTGTATGGGAACATACAATGATGACAACACATAATACTTATTAACATCGTTCGGTGAGCCAGGCAGGCAAAGAGGCTAACGAGCCTCCACTGTGAGTGCGAGTAGTTCCAGTCTAACCTGCAGCTGGATCTGAGGACACTTCCAGGCCTCTCATGCAGTTCTATAAAACATGGAACGCTGACATTCCAGACATTTTAGACTTGATAAAGCCTCTCGGATGGGAAGTGAAACATCTTCAGCTTCAGAATAAAATGCCGGTTGTTTTTGTTTTTTAACCTTTTTCATCATCGTTCATTTAGAACATTTTCTAAATATAACGTGCTGGCTTTCATATATAAACAGGCTTCCTTCACTGGCTTGAAACATTCATTCATCCTTTTACTTTACCTGCTTCTTCCTTTTTAGGTCATGGGGGTCACTGTGCCACTGTGCAAGATGCAGGGGACATCCTGGACAGGTCTCCAGTCCATCACAGGGACACATGGAGACAAATGAGACAAACAACCATTCACTCTCTCACTTTCACCAATTTTGTTATCAATGAGTCTAACGTGCATGTTTCTGTGGGAGGAAACCGGAGTACCCAGAAAAAACCCACGCATGCACGGAGAAAACATCCAGTTTGAAACATATAGAACTTGAGTATTTTTTTGGTCTGGACAAGTACATGAAAAAGAAAAATGTATGCATAATCTTGGATTTTCACTCTCTAGCTGGGTATTTTTCACTTTGACTATGTGAAATAAAAACAACTTGGTCCACTGGGGCCGCTGATGTCTTTTAAAGCGATTACTGTTTGTAAAAGTCTATGAAAATGTATCAACTTTAATCAAATAGCAATGTGTTTAGGCTCATGCATAAAAAAGCATGATAAGGTGATAAGATTCTGATCAGACAGTATTTGACCTACACAAAAAGAATTGCATATATTTTATTTAAAGCTGAAATAAAACAAGAGCAGGATTTAGGTCTAAACAATTCATCTAGCACTCCATAACTGTTAATTCTCCAAAGAGGCATTGAAAAGCCAAAGTTGAAAAAAAATTATCATAATCATTTTACATAGGTATACATTTTTTTAAATTTGATAAAAAGCTTGAAAATTTGAGTCAGGACAAATATGGAAAATCAAAATGGGAAATATGTAGTAAATGTGAAATTAGACATGCTTTTGCAGGTAACTTTATTTATTTTCTTAACTTAATGCTTTCAGTACAGTTTTTGTTGTTGTTGTTGTTTGGACATAAAATAAAAATAAATAAATGAATAAATAAAATTAAAAGCACAAAAAATACAAGCCATTATCAAATGTTAACTCTTTATTGGAATAAGTAGAAAAAGGTGCAGGGATCACAGGTATTATCTGTTTTGTTCTCGTTGTTGCATGAAACAGTTTTTTTTCTTTTCTTCTAAAATATATTTACATGTGAAATATCCTTGTTTTCAAATCATCTAATTGTTTTTGAGCCATGTACAGAATCTGCATCTAAACTGGTGATTAAACATTTATTAAAGTGCTTTTTTTTTCTTCTATCATAGCAACACAAAACATTTTTACATGGAGATATACTGTACAGGTCTGCACGTGTGTTCTCATGTTTCAGGCCGCCTGCGTTAACAGCTGCACATCTGTGCAGATGTACTGTATCACAGAGGTCATACAAGTAGTTCAATTAGTTCATTTTTTTGTCTTTAAAATACAATTGAAACTTGACATATACAAATAAATAGTAGTCATAGCCAGGGTTATTGCATGCAAACATCAGCAATTATTTTTTCTTCAAGCAGTAATACATTTCATTACTGGTGGTGCATTTGAGCGGGGTGCAAAAGGATCTCTTAGTGTTTGCTCACACTGCTTCTAGCCAGTGTGTCTTTGCTGTATGCCAACATTTGTTTTAAAGTCATGATGATGCACACTACACAATGCTAATTGAAAACTAGTTGAAATATCTGACCCGTGTATTAAAATGAAAAAGGAAGAAAAGGAAAAGAATGGCCAAAGTAACAGAATGAGCCCCTACTCCTTGTCCATTTCAACATATTGTGAATGGTTATCTGGGGATTTGCTGTGAGTTTTACTCAGATGGAGTTTGACTGCATGATTACTCGCAAATGTCCGACAGCAGAGCTTACATTTGAACTTTGCGTCAATGTCTTCCTCTGTGGCCAGAGCCTCAGTGGCTCTGACACTAAGAGCCTTCAACATTTCAGGCTCCTCTATCTTCGTTTGGTGCTCTATGGGCATTTTACACATGTCTTTGATTTGGAACCCAAGGTGGGATTCCAGATGGGAAATGAATGTGGTGGGTGACCTAAACTGGGAGGCGCAGTCATTACAGTAGAAGACTGGGTGGCCTGTGTCCATGTTCTTCAGAAATTTGGTCCCTCCTGTTTTTCGCAGTTGATATTTTACATTTGCTAGCCAGTGGCTTATGGTGGTCATTGACAATCCAGTGAATTTGGAGATGTGCATCCGTTCCTGGGGGCCAAGGTCAGAGAGCAAATACTTTCCCTCAGATGTCTGGAAGAGGCTAGAGGCAAACTGGGCCTGCAGGATGAGGAGATGTCGAGGATTCCAGTTAGATTGTCTACCTTTGCGCTTGTGGACGGAGTAGACCTCTGCAGACACATCTTCAAAGCGTCGCACATCAGATTCAAGCTTCATGGTTGGAATCCTTGACGGTATAGATGGTTTTGGTGTGGTGGCTTTTGGGAGAACTTTAACCATGTCTGCAATGTCAGACAAAGCATATTTCTGTGGCATTGGCGTAGAGGGATGTAGCAGCAAAGAACTTGCCTTGCTGTGTTTTGATTTTGTTAAATCTATTGGCTGGTCATCACTGACCAAGAGAAAGGGATTATTAGGCCTATTTCTTACATGACTTCTCAGCATTGAAGCTGGTTTCTCACTGCTACGGTTAAAATCAGCAAAAATAGACTGTGCATGTGCAGATATTTTATCTGCTCTTGAATTATTGGGCTTGTTTGCTTTGCCCAGGTGATTGTTCAGAACTGACTGTAGTGCACTGAGCGGGTTTATGCCGAGAATATCTGGAGTGTCACTGAGAGGTTCTGATATAGTGCTGCGTCCATTGCTGGCAGCAGGGCTCGGTGTCTTCCCTCTGTCAGAGAAATCTGGGCTTAACTTCTCTTTGATCGTTTCCCCCTCTTCATTCACACAGTCTGCATCGAGCTTTGAAGAGGAAGAGGAATCATCCTGACAATCGCTGTCATCATTCTCCAACAGATCAAACTTTATATTCTGACTTTCTTTGCCATCGCTAATGCCATCCTTTTCTTTTTTGATGTCCACATTTTGATGTGTTCCCTGGGGAGTCTCAACTCCCACAGTACTGTGGTATAACTTTCCCTTTGGGGCAATTGGCCTCAACTTGTGGTTAAATGTCTGCTTTAGCTGAGTAGGGGGAGATGCAGAGAGGGGGGTATTTTTGATGATGCCAGAGAGCTGGTAGGCAGCATGAATACTTGGGTAGGCACTCCAGCTTGGTGTTCCTGTTTGAGCTTTATTGATGGCAGATGCCACTGTATTGGCCAAAGATTTAAGAATGTCCCCTCCACCACCCGACTCTTGTTCAAGGTCTTCTTCACGGAGATAAGGATATTTAAAAGCTCCATTGCTTGCTTTTTGATCCTCACTCTCTTGTTTGTCTTCTTTAGTTTCAGTTTCCTCTGTTTTGTCTGGTGTTCCTTCCCACTGGCTATCCTTCTCACTGGTCCCAGGGGAAGGATTTTTTGGAGACACCTTTTCTCCCTCACTATCACTGGCAACCGGCTCAGCTATGCCCTGGATCTTCTCTACAGCCAGGGGATCAAGCGCTAGTTGTTTGCCCTTTTTAGAAGCTGAGTTTGTGACTTTGATGAAGTGTCCAGTGACCATCATATGTGTGGTAAGTTGCTGAAGGGTGTCATGAGAGCTTCCGCACTCCATACATTTGAGAATCTGGGACTTGCATGTTTCAAATTGCCAAGTATAACTTGCGCCATTCTGATAACCATAGCGATTGTTATTAGCGTTTGAAAGGTTGGCTGTCCGCTGTGCCTCAGTGTGGCCAGATACACCAGTGGTTGAATCTGGGGAGCAAGGTCTTGTTGTTTCAAAGGCTCGTTTCTTTACTGGTGGTAGTAATTTGGGTGTGATTACAGGGATTGGCTCTTTTAAAGGCACTTTTTGGTAATGCTTTGTTTTAATCATATGGACACTCAAATCCTGCAATGAATCAAAAGAATGGCCACAGAACATGCATTTCAAAACCTTCTGTGCATCCTCTTTCCCTTCCATATCTTGCAAATTTCTTTTCCTAGATTTGGATGATGAAGCTGTGGAGTTACTCTGTTTGTGGTTGTTGTCTTGGTAGTGTCCTGTCTTGTTCATGTGGACAGTCAGCTCCACTAAGGTGTCATAAGCTGCACTACAATCCTTACATCGGAAACGACTTGCTCCTGTGAACACTGAGCCACAGGGTTTGGTAGTTTGCCGGTATAGGTGGACAGAGCTAAAGAGGTTGGGTTTGGATGCAGGTTTTGGGGAGAGTGTCTGTTGTAAGGTTTTTGAGAGTGCATCCTGGTGCCAGTCAAACTCACTCTTGCTGCTTCCATTGGTGCTGTCACAGTTGGCTTTGCTGGTATTTTTGCCCATTTTAAAGTCCATTCCAATCCCCGTCCAGTAGGAATCAGAGAGAAAGTTTGCATAGGCTGCCCTCATTTTCTCCAAACTACTGCCCATCTCCTCTTTATGCTTTGAGCTGCAACTTTCTTCATCCCTCTGGCTCTCAGGTGGTGAGGAGGTTTTGAAATCAGAGAGTCTGTCACTGCTGTCGCTAAGACGCGACTCCAGCTCTGCCTCCTGATTGGAAAGGACACTAATGGGAGAGTTCTGGTTGCTGTAGGTGTGGGTGCTCTTGTTGTCCAGCTCCTTGTCCTCTGACACCTTGGGGCTGGTCTTTTCTGAACATTCCTCTTCAGATTGAGTGTCGTTCTCAGCATCTTCTTCAGTGATGGAATCCTGAGGAGCAGCCTCTTCATCAGGCATGTACACTAGAAAAGGTAGAGACAAGAAAAAAATTAATTAAAATACAGTGTGCCTAACGTCATTTTTATTGTCACTATAGCAATTTTTAAAATATGCATTACTGAGAGACTCCACACAGATTCAAGTAGAATGTTTTGAGATGTTATAATGGCTGCTGTTTGATGTTTGGGAGCCTGGAGAGTATAAGTGCTTTTACTAACGACTGATGGTGTAACTGCACCGTTTGATTCATGACAGGCCATTGACCTAACGCTGTGTCCAAGGGTTTCCTGGCCTTCAGTTGAGATGTTTACACCAATCACTGGCTACTGAGTGACAAAAGGAAATTGATTCATCTGGGGCCTGTTAAGTGGTATTGCAAACGACCTATTCCACAGTGATTATGGATACTTCAGAAATGAAACGGAAATGTAAGCCTTATGTTGTGGACTACATCTCACCGTGCCTGAAGCATCATGTGAGGAATAAATTTACATGAACTCAGCTATTCTAATGATCCACATCAATCCAGATGGAACTTCAAAGGCTTGACAGAAAAACAATAAAATGAATGAGAACTCATTACATCAGTGAAAAGTTTAGTTACAATTAGAATTTTTTTATATTCTATAACTCAACCTTAGGAAACTGATTTTGTTGACAGCAATATGAAACTATGTTGCAGATGTGCAAAAGCTGGTTAAGAAGCAGATCCAGTTATAAGAGTCACAACCAGACTATTATACCAAATTTCAAAAGATAACTGGCAATCTGTCAGACCATTATATTTTCCCTAGCAGTCTCATAAAGAGCAATTACTTCTTTCATTATTCATATGTTTGTTCTCTCAACTCTTGGAGCACAAACATTATTGCTTCAATTAACAGATAATTAAACAACAGAATTTCTAATTGACACATTTCCCATCATCCAATTAATGAAAAATCTGAGTCAGCATAGCTGGAATTTCATCTAGCTGCAGGGTTTGCTTGATCTGAGCACCTCTGCAGAAGATTTCAACAGATTTTTTTCAATATTTCTGGTAGATTATTTGAAATCTAGCCATCTTTTAACCCACATCAACGTAATCAAAACTAAGTTTTACACCCTTTGAAGACACCCTGCAATAAATTTAATTTGTCAGAGTTGTCACATATCTTTGACATATTTTCCACCTCACAGCCATGCAGGAAAATGTGCATTTTAGAAGAGATGTGGCAGATGTGCTCCCTGTTAAATATGAATAAGACATAACAGCCCTGTCCAGGCACTTATGTGTTTCATGTGGTTAATATTTCTCTTCTGAATAGAAAGCACTCCAAGAGGGGTTGACTGCAGCCGAGCACTCAGGCGTCCCACACTGGGCAGCCCAGAAAACGTCTTCATCGTTTTTGCTTTCTGAAAATAAGACTTTTTTGTATCAATATTTCACAAGTGCCTTGAGAGAAACCCTGAAGATGAACTGCTCGACGGTTAATGGATGGGGAAGAAGAACAGTTGGACTTTCCAAAAAAAACAGAGAATGGGGCTGGGTAAAGGAAAGTGCACGTGCACACACACACACACACACACACACACACACACACACACACGCACGCACGCACGCACGCACGCACGCACGCACGCGCGCGCACGCACGCACGCACGCACGCACACACACACACACACACCTCATAAGAGAACTTTATATCTTTCCACTTCTCTCATATCCAGCATATACCCAATTTTCTTTTATCTTTCCTCTTCCAACATCACTGTTTCTAAACATTAAAACAGGAAACCTCAAGCAATAATTTTATTTTATTTTTTATTTGGATCTTTGTATCTATGGTGACATGTACTGGTCAACTTTAGCTACTTATGCACAACTATGGGCACAATAAGGTTGTGACTTGGATTGTCAATGGAACCAGTACTCACCAAAAAAGATTAGGAACTTTTAACCAGCTTAAAAGATTACATCAGATGTTGTCTTTTTTCAAGAGATTCATAAATCTACAACAACTGCAGATTATCTTAAATCACCTGAGTTTCCTAATGTGTTTTGTGCCTGCTATAACTCAAGCCAAAGGGGAGTGGCAATATTATTTTTTCTAAACATATATTTATTGATTTTAACAAAAGACCAAGAAGCATACATATATTCTATTACAAATACTTAAAATATAAACACAGAAAAGACAAAAATCAAAAGGACATAAACACAGGGGAGGAGAAAAATAAATAGATAAATAAAAATAAAATAAGTTTGCAGCAGACCCTCAATAGACCAACCAGTATACACATCAGTTTGACTCACCATATGACCTTATAACAAATCCTTTTTCCAGCCATCGAGTTGGATATCATTTTGGCCCAGCCAAGTGTAAAAGACAGACCAGATGTTCCAAAAGTTATCAAGCTTAGTAAAATAGCCAATTTTCTCAAGTGCAAAGTAAAACGTCATTTGTGTAATCCATTGTGAGATTCCTCATAATGACTCTTTCTTCCATGAGGACGCAATACAGCGTTTAACTTCCAAAAAGGAGACATTAAGTAAGGATTTCAAGTTGTTTGGGATAACAAAGTCATCAGGATAAATATTCAAGATACACATTTTAGGAATTAAAGGAACATTTTTACCAAGCATCTGATAAATCACAATCAATACATCCTTCCAAAAAGCCAACACTCGAGGACACGCCCACATACAATGAAATAAATAACCTTTTTGGAAAGTACATTTAATGCAAGTGTCAGGAATATTAGGGTCAAAGTGCTGCAGTTTAACTGGAGTGATGTATTGCCTAGTCAGTCATTTGTATTGTAGTAATTTGGAATTTGTGTTGGCGGATTGTATATGAATCGAAGTGCAAGCTTCTGACCACTCCTCACTTGACACGCTTTCTTCCAAATCTGTTTCCCATGCCTTTAGTATGTTGGCCGAAGATTCTTTACATTTGTCAACAAACAAGGAATAGAGACGAGACACCTGTCCTCTATCATGTAGGTGATTTACAATGATATCCTCTAATGAAGACAAAGAGGGTAGCTCAAGATTATTTTGTTGCTTGGATAAAATGAAATTCCAAACTTGAAGATATTTATAGAAATGTTTTATAAGAATATCATGTTTGTTTTTAAGTTCTTTGAATGACATAAATACCCTCCCTGTAAAAAGATGAGAAATCTTGGCTACCCGCTTAGCAGTCCAGAGCTTAAATCCTGGGTCTGCTCTACCTGAACCAAAATCCCTGTTTCCAAAGATGGGTGAGAACTGGGATAGATATTGCTTTTCTCCCAGATGATCAAGTACTTTTTGCCAAATGAGCATTGTATTTTTCAGAAAAGGGTTTTTTGTTTGTTTAATAAGCTTTTTCCTGTCTGATGAATACAAGTATACGTTTATAGGAATAGAGATCAGCGGGGACTCAATTGTAACCCATGCTGGGGGATAACTAGTAATAAAGTAAAACATAGCTGCCCTAATCTGGGCTGCCCAGAAATACCATAATAAATTTGGCAATTGTAAACCTCCCCTGTCATAAGGCAAATATAAGAGAGACAGTCTCAATCTAGGACGCTTACAATTCCAAATGAAGTTGGAAAAAGTTTTATTTATCTCCTTAAAGAAGGAGGGGGGTGGGGAAAGTGAAACTGGTTGGAAAATGTAAAACATTTTTGGCAATATTGTCATTTTTATAATATTAATGCGACCAATTAAGGAAATGGGTGGTTTGTTCCATCTATCTATTGATTGCATAACTGATTCTATAAGGGGGTTATAATTAGTTGTAATAACATAATTTATTCTAGGAGTGGTTTTAACACCTAAATAGGTAAATCCTTGTTTTGACGCTACATATGGAGTAGAAACTGGGGGATTGAGATATTATTTTTCTGATAAGTACATTATTTCAGATTTAATTTTATTAGGCCCGAGCAGCTAAGCACTGCAAAGGCCTATTGTAACCGCTCTGTTCAGGCCTGACCTGCAATTTTTTTCCGTCAAATGAATTTTTCGGCCTGAGCAGCTAGCCATTGTAATTGCTCTGTTCAGGCCTGACCTGCAATTTTTTTCCATCAAATGAATTGGCCTTTTGTGGGCTTTATCATATACCAAAACTCATCAAGTTTGGCAGACTCATCAGGACTGATTAAAAATTACGTATTTTTGGGGTGTGGCAAAAATTGCAACAGAAACAACTCAAGAGCGCCACTTAGAAATTTTCAAACTACCTTCCGCATTAGCCTTAGTTTTTATATAGAATCATGAAATTTGGTACACTTGTCCGATTCACCAAGACGCACAGAAAACCCTCTGATTACTTGGATTGCTCAATTAATGCCCCTTTTCCACCACTCCTACTCAGCCCAACTCAGCTCTGCTCAGATTAAAGGTCGTGTGACATGATGTTTGAGCTTTGCATAAAATGGCACAACATATATATCTTGTATAATTCAG
>JARVLU010000103.1:2237378-2249906 GCA_031762415.1 Simpsonichthys santanae | reverse complement strand
ACAACAAAAAAAAAAAAAAAAAAAAAAAAAAAAAAAAAAAAAAAAAAAAAAAAAAAAAAAAAAAAAAAAACTAAATCACATAAAATGCACCAGAAAAGTTGTGCTATGAGAAGAAGGTAAATAAGCAATAGGTAAAGAAGATGGTTAAATACGGGCATGCATAGTCCAGGACAAGAGACAAGACACGTTCTAAGAACCTATTTTTATATTTAAATCATGTGCTAATCCTTAAGCTTGTGTACATTCTGTATTTGTATAATGAGTAATCATGACAAGTCATCTTGTGAGATAAGACAAATTAGTTTTCTATCAGGAGCAAAAACAATCCATGATAAGAGACTTATTATTAACTGTTTGCTAATGGGGGCAAAAAAATGGTTTGAATCAAACAGTTGGGATAGAAGTGGGGCTATTTTATGTTTTCAAGTAAATTTATCTAGTTTTGAACAAAGATTTGCTCCAAAAATCTAGTGAAGTTGTGTAATAAATTATATTAACATGAAAAAAATAACAGCTATAAACTTGGTTGTACTATCAAGACATCAGTGTCTTGGGTAAACAAGTTTGATTTTGATTTCTTAATTTGGTAAGTCATTTATCTGTACACAATAGGGGTGTCCAATCCTGGTCCTTGAGGGCTGCTAACCATCACATTTTACTTGACTCTCAGCTCCAGCACACCTTGTTTTTGATTTAATTACTCTTCAAGTTCTACAGAAGCTTGTTAATCACCCATTCTTTTAAATCACGTGTAACTAAGTCTATGAGTACAAGACCTACGTAAAAACACCCTTTACCTATTCATTAATATTTGTCTTTATATCACATATCTTTTCAAAATGTAGCAAGATGGTAACGCTGAACGCAAGGAAGAGCTAATCTAGAAATTAAAAAAGCATGAGCAACATAATGAAGAAACATTTGAATACTTATTTTAGCTTATTGACTGTGTAGTAAACATTTTTGATGAAACTATAACGGTAGGCTACCTTCACACAACTTTAAATATGCTATTGTAAATTACACACTTTGGGATCACATTAGGTTACATCTAAATTGTAAAGATAAGACACCATCACACACCAGGTACCACTGCTTAGAAAAGTCTGGGTCTGTGGGGCCTTCAAAGATGTCCCTCTTCTTTCTTGTTTTCACCACTTGCTGTTCCACCCACTGGACCTAGTATACACACACATATGCACACACACACACACACATACACACAGGGCATACAAACAATAAAACCCACGCAAAGGGAAAAGAAAATCACAATTTGCATGATTACCCACAAATGATATTGTTAGACTGTAAATATTCTTACTTTAGAAATGGCTGCAGTGCACAACACAATAAAGATGAGAAAAACATGGCTCCAGCTGTGTTTAAAAAGTAAGAACTACAAAGAAAAATAGGGATGTCAAGAAATCTATTTGATTTTATTGCTCAGATGCAGAACAAAAGTGGCTGATTTAGTGTTTCATGTTTGTGAATTGGGGGTCTGTGAAAATGTGGTGGAACATGCATAAGTTTAAAAAGGCAGGGCAATAAGCAATGATGGTAATAAGCATCATAGTAAATGTCATATATACATTTTACTTAGTAATTTCCCCAAAAGCTCAATGTATCTTTTCCAAAATCGCCACGAAAGCAAACCTTTTTTGGTGGTGTGTGCATTTAGTTTTATGCCTCCATGTAAATCATATTTTGAGGCATTTTCCTCTATAAAAATGAAACATACTCATAATAAAGCCTAAAAATGCCTTGAGAATGCAAAACTTTGTGTGTACTGATAACATTTCAGCATTTCATATCCAAGTTCTGAAATAAAATTGCAAAAAGCTATTTTGCAAGTCCTAATGGAAAGCTTCCTCAAGCTCGTGGTCCAAACACATCTACTACCACTACGCAACGGCTGTAATGCAAATAGAAAGTCCTCCACTGGAAAATGGAGGTTATCAGTGAGTCCTCAGAAATTGCTTTTTTGTTTGTTGGTAAAGTAAGTTTATCTTGTTTTTTTCCTTCTTCGTCTTTTACTTTGTGTGTCTGTTAAGACAACACAATTTAATCAGTTATGATACAATGATTTTTACAGGGCCTTGCTCAAGGGCCCAGATTGGGCAAATGAGGGTGGAGGTAGGTGTGGGTCCCACTCACAATTTGATGTCATCGGTCTGGGGATTTGAACCTGCGACCCACCTTCTGGGTCAGAAGTGCAATTTGTGTGAGCAATAAACTTTTTGTATCTTTTCTTTTCTTTTTGTCCAGTGTCCTGAGGACGTTATCTAATATAACAAGAGTAGAAAAGAGAAATGCAATGCTTTCATTACTGGTAGTTAACTATTACTCAGAGTTTAAAGTGGGAGGATATTACCAATCCAAAAATAGTTTCACCCACTAAGGATCTTACTGAGACTTGGTGAGAGTCAGAATTCAATTCAGACAAGCCATCGTCACTCAACTATGGTCAATATGAGTTACTCATTTCTCTGTGTTTTGCAACATACCTGTATATTAATAGAAATTGTTGGTGGCAAATGTATTAACCCAGTGCTGTCCAATCCTGGTCCTTAAGGGTCACTATCCAACATTTGTTGTGTATTTCTCTGGTTTGACACACCTGATTTGAATGACTATGTGATTAAAAGGCTGCTGCAGAACTTGAAGACCCTTTGAAGAGCAGGGATGCATCTAAAACATGCAGAATAGTGGCCATCAAGGACCAGGAATGAACACTAGTGTATTACCCTATGTAAATGCACTATATATTGGTCTCACTTATAAACTAAATTATTCACTGCATTTTGTAGGAGTTTCAGTAGTGGCGTCATCTGTAATATCTCTCTTCAGATTGCGGTACTTCAATCAAAGCTGAATGTCTTCTGTGTACTTGTCCTCTTTTTTATTTAATATTATCTGTTGGAATTCAACTTTTTTCTTTAAATAAATTCTAAGGTGATTTTATGGGAACCTGTTGACAAGTTTATGGCTGCAAACCATCTTGATATTACTATAATTAGATTAAAATTAGTTTTTAAGATATCTGGTAATCCCTTCTCTCCTTCAGTTACTCCCCCTTGCAGGGGTCACTACAGCAAGCAAACTTGCATGGAAAATTTGGCAAAGGTGTTTTGCAGGATGTGCTCTCTGATGCAACCTGGGCTCAAATCTGCTGTCTAGGAATTGCGAGACCATGGCACTGACTACCAAACAACCGTGTCTCACTCTCACGTTGGTAATTACAAAATATAATTTGGATACAATCTGTTCATTTTTTAAATAAACCATCCATTTGTTGGTTAAATTAGTTAATTTAAAAAGCAAATTAGGCTCAGATGAGTCCAATTTGCCCACTTATTTTGTGAAGCCTATTTAAATTAATCAAGGAGACCAAATAAATAAATAAATAAATAAATAAATAAATGATTGTTGTGCACAGCAACGTATCACAGTCTTTTCACTCCAAACCTTTTCACACATTTCAGAAGCACCAGTAATTATGATCAAAAATTTTTTTGACCAGTTTCTTATGTGTGAAGTATTTACTTCAACAGTAATCAGTGAATTTGTGGGCTGAATGCCACAGAAAAGCTTTTCAATACAGCACGTTCTCAGAGATAACCAATCTGTTCCTGGTTGGGGTTCCTCTATTAGATTTGCTGGCAATAATAAATTTAGAAAATTACCAGCCATATTCACTAAGGGCTCATGCAGCAAGAAAAAAAATAAATAAAAAGATGAAAAAATCATACTCAGAGCTGTTGCAGAGCTTACAGAGGATGAAAGAGAATGGAACAGAGAGCAGAAGATCAAATGTAAAGTCCCTTTAAAACACGTATACAGTAAACTGTCCTAGGCTGCCTCTTATGCAAAACGAACAGCAGCCAACCCTAAACAAATCAATTATTTTCCTCATAGAGCAGATGGGAGTGTGGAGAAATTATGACAAATACCCCTTGCAAGCATAATGGTAAAAGCTTATGCAACCTCCAATGTCATCTTGCCACTGCATGATTATTCAAAGGGGATGGTGATAAGCTGCATGTTAGAGCCATGGAGCAGAGGAAATGGAACAATGGAGGTTGTGTGAAATGCTGCAGCTGGATTAGGAAGAAACACTGTAACGAGCTCAGAGCTCAGCAGTGACTAATACAAATCCCATTCTATTTTTATTGTCTTTTAAATCTGTTTTTTTCATTTTTATTTTATTTTTTTTTAACATGGGAAGCATAACATTTTCTTTATATTTTCCATGGATCGGAGTCTCATACCCAAATTAATATATAGATGAAGTTAAACACCTTTAGTGTTTTTATCTTATTTGTTTTCTTATTGTTTGGCAGAGGCCAGGTTTTGCCTGAGGCTGTTTTTGGTTGTGTGGGTGGGAAAGTAACTGGCACAAGATGTAGTTTCACAGTCAGAGACCTAATGACACAAAGTTGAGGGTTCAAATGCTGAGTTAACTTGAACTATTGACTTCCTTTGAGGCAGATGGAACCTCCTTTGATAAAATATCTTTGCAGCAGACAAACATTTACTTCTCTGCCTCTTCTGCAGCCTTCACTTCCTGCTCCAAGACGTTTGGTTGTTCAGAACTTACTGTAAATATAATACAATACAACTTCATTTATAAAGCACTTTAAAAACAACTCTGTTGGCCAAAATGCTGTACACGAACACATACAAGCAAGAAAAATAAATAAACATAAAATCGACAGATACCATAAAAGCAATGAACTGCCAAAATCACAAAACAGCAAACAGTAAACAAAAAACTCAAAAACAAACAAAAAAAAAACTTTATTTATATAAAAAAAAAAAAAAAAAAAAAAAAAAAAAAAAAAAAAAAAAAAAAAACACGGTAGCATGTAGCATATATGGTAGCATGTAGCATATATGGTAGCATGTAGCAATAGCATGTAGACCTGTAGAATCTAATTAACACTTTTGTCTTTTAGTGTGCACTGGCAATAATTTTACATACAAATAAGTTATTAAAGAGAATAGTAACTCAAAACTACTGTATAAATAAAAACTCAACCTGTTGGTATTTCTTGCTCTGAATCTGCCAGACTGAAGCAGCTACAGATCTACTTATGACTGTTGAGGCCTCTGCTCTTATTTAAATGTAGTGTGTTTTTGTTAGTTCACACTTTTTGTTTATAAAACTGCAGTTTTGCTCATCTTCTCTATATAAAACTAATGATTGTTATTTTTTGAAGGGCATTTTAGTTTACAGACTTCTTAATTGGTACTGTTTTAGTTGAATGTAGTTTTATTTCCATTTTGTTGTTGTTGTTGTTGTTATATTTAGTTTTTATTCAAGTGCATTTTTTTATTAACGGAGACTGAGAGTCCATCTTATTTTGTTTTCGGTTGTTTAGTTTATTTTCCAGTTCCAGTGTTAAAAGTGTTCTTTTGAAATTAAAGTTTGTTGATCTTTGAGAAGATGTACTTGCATTATTATTGTCATTATCATTACATTAGTTATAAACAGTCTCCAAACAATATCAATAGATCAATTGATCAATATCAATTTTATCACAATAATTTCTGAGACAATTAATCGTCCAGCAAAGTGTTATCGTGACAGAACTACCGACAACCCCAATGTGCTCGTTAGATGCCAATAAGACTTATATTCTGTTCTTTAAGGGCTTTAGGTGCATTTTAATCATTACAGCCATCCCATGTCCATGCACAGGTTGTTTCCCTTCCTTGGATTCTGAGCTTTGTGCTGGTCCATCAGACGGTCCTGTCATGAACCTGGGCCTTGCAGAACCAGAGTGGGGGTGTTTTGTTGGTTGTACTTTGTGCATTAAGGTGTTACTCCATTCTACACATTGGACCTTTAAATCTGTTCACATGCAAGTAATTATAGAACAATTTAATGAAATTTTCATTTATTAGTTTTCCCACATTTTAAAACATTATCGTTGTAAAAATAAATAAATAAATAAATAAAGTAAAAGAAAAGCGCAGAATAATAAGAGTAATAATCATACACAAATATAAAGGTGCTGTTTGTACTTTAAGTAGCTTCTTTCATTTAGACTGTTTTTAACCACAAGCAGTGGAGTTAAGAAGTGTTCCTGCCTGTGTTTCTCGTACAGAGTGAAAGCCTCCGTTTGACCCCCAGAAGAGAGACGGACGATCAGGGGCCACCGAGGTGAACGGAGCCGGTGGAACATGGACTTGATTCATCAAATTAGGTTTTGTGTAATTGTGCTGCATGACGACTCATAAAACAGGAAGGCTATAAAGCTGTCAGGAAGCCATCAGCCTGGTGCTAAATGAAGTTACACAAGGTGCAAGGTTCACAACTTCATACAGTGCTGGAGTAAAGTGTCCAGCAGCTCCAGCTCTGCTCTTAACCTCATCATCTGCCGTAACCATGGCGATCAGAAAATGAAGACTGGCTGCGAGTTCATATCAAGGGGTTGTTTTTAATGCCATAAATAGAAAACAAAGCCTTTCCTGCCCGTAAACAGTCCAAAATGTATTCATTTAAACAATTCAGGGCATTTCTGAGCATTTAAAGCATTAAGGCCCAATCTGTTGTTATTTAAGATGTGCGTAAACAAAGATCTAATAAATAATTTTTCCAAATCTGTGGAACACCTGACTGCATACTAGAGGCCTGACCTCCCGGAGACTCACGGAGTGTGCAGTGTGAAGGCAGTTTACCTTTGTAATTGTTACAGATCACGCCATTAGCACAATGTTGTCATAGCTCCTGCTCCTGCCGTCTGCAGCAGCTGAGGGTTAATTTGCATAATAAATCTTAATTGAAGCTCATTAAGGATTTGATAAGAACCAAATCAGGTACACTGCGGATAACTTAAGATTAATGTTTTCTCTGTCTTTGGGCTTGTCACGTATTAAATGAGAAAATGTCACGTTCATTCATTAGTAGAAGTTTAACATGGTTGTGAGATGTACTAAATGTAACTTTTGTAAAAACGGATAAAGCCGTCTGTGTAAAGCAGTGCGCTTTGTGTCGTTTTGCTTTTGAATGGAAGTCGAGCACAAACCACAGATGTTCCCTAATGAAATCTGAGATGACTGATTTTAAAAGATGCAAAGAAGCTCTTTAAAAAAATCAACAACAAAAAACATAATACCTCTTTGAAAAACATCTCTGGTTAGGTTAACCTGATCCGGCTGTGATTGTTTCCGAGGACCCCCCAACCATATGGCCCCCCGACTGACTACACATGTAGGTCAACTACTACAAGATGGATGTCTTCACTTAAATCTTCTCAACTTTGTCTGACTCAGATTATGTGTTGACTTAACTGCTGAGGACATAAATTGCAGAGACATAAACTATAGTGGGAATGTATGTCCCTGCAGTAATGTGAAGCACATGAGATGCAGTGAGTTTTAGCACAAAGCAGATCATACCTGCTCCGTGAAATCAATAGCAGGCCCAGGGTGCTACTGTACTTCTGAAGGCTTACTTTGCACTCCATCCTTTAAATCCACACAAACGAACAATCTCAGCTATACTGGGGGCCCCCCCCCCTTCTCTCTGTAAATCGTTATATCTGTGGGGACCTGGACAAAATACCATCATTTCTTTTGTACTTGACAGAAATAATGAGTTTTAGCTTCTCTGCAATAAACTCGTCCAATATTCCTGTTATTGTCAGACTTAATGAGTAAAGAGACAAAAAAAAAAAAAAAACATAACAAGAAATTGCCGCTTTTCTGCAGTGATGATCACACAGAAACATTATCCACATGAATCACCCCGACGGCATATCAAATTGTGTCATTTGCCTGGAAACTAGTGCAGGTCTCAGAGGGGAGGAAGGTGAACGAGCGGTTGCGTAGCGAGGTGCAAGGCGGTGCAGGCGCTTGCCTTGAGACCCATCATAACAGCCTGTTTTTCTGTTTTTGTTTTTCCACACAGGAGAGCTGAGGAGCGGCATCACTGCGCCGGAGGGCACAGGAGTCCCGGTTCTTATCGCCGAGACGGTGCATCACCCCGTCTGCAAACAAAACCCCTCACCAAGCACTCGCTAGCTAATCCTGCCACCTACGGTAACCAGGGCGCGTGATAAACTGCACCATGTTCCCTCTTACATCACCTGGTTGGTGCTAGGTTGTTTTTAGTTCATGAAAAGGGAAAAAGAAGTAGCTGATGAGGAGAAACTTATTGAAGTCTCTATGGGGAGCGCTCGCAAGTTGGAAAACTGCAAGGATGGCAACAAAGTCTGAGTTTGTGTTTCTCATAAGATAGCAAAAAAATTCAAGGCTGGGTTTGATCAAAACAAAAATATTTGCCTTGTTGACACGATTTCAGAGAGAAACAGCACGCAGAGAAGTACATGCACTTAATGACTGCTAATGATATCATTCCTCAGGAACGTTCCTCAAAACTAACTCGGGTTCTCGGGACTTTCAGAAGAGGCTGAACGCTCAGAGATGATGCTCAGGAGCTTTTTACAGCCGAACTCCTGACGGGATCAAAAACCTGCTCATTCAAAACTGTTTGAACGTGAGGAAGGTTTGTCTCTTTGTCTTCACGTGCGCCATCTTTAACTGGAGCAACGTATTTAAACCTAATCAAAGGCTGCTTCCTGGGATTAATTTAAAAAGTTGGTCTCAAATGAGAAGTTGAACTGATGTGAATTTTTCTTTGGCCTATCTTGAAAAAAATCAGAGCATGTGTATTTTTCATTTAATAGATTACAATAATTACAACTTGATTTAAATAAACCTATAATTAACAACCTTTGAATCAACTCGTACGCTTAAAAATAATATATCAAAAAGCATTTTCAGGTAAAAAGCTGGGCTGCAGCGAGCTGCTCAGAAATTAAGATAAAGACTTTTTAAAAGTGGCAAACATCGGATGATTGAAATTAGTCTTCAGACTGTTGACTTTAATTAAAATAAACTCCACGTGAGTGTAAAATGTTCAACAGGATCGTTGTTACAGAGAACTGAAAACAAGTAGGATTTTAAAATGGAAAATCCTGGATCTAAAATTCTAAATTTAACAAAAACATTTTTGTGAATAAATTCAATAGAATCCCAAATATTTTTATTTATTTATTTATTTATTTACATTTCAGTTCATAAAGTAAAAAAAAAAAAAAAAGATTTAAAGGATTCCAATATGAGGCAGTAAACACTGAAAAACCAGGGCTGGTGTGTTTTGTAAAACAATAAAACTCGGAGCCCTCGTGTATTTTCTGTCCCTTCCCTCCCAGTTGCTCAGACTCCAAACGGACTTCCCTTTTTTTCTACATAAACTGGACAAACAACATCTGCCCGATCGGAGGATGTTTTCTGAACAAACCACTTAGGAGGGATTTCTGCGAGCCAATTCCCACAAGCTGCTGTCAGTCAGTGGCTGGCACTGCAACACTTAATGCCTTTGTCTGTTCTCCAATTTATCTTGTTAACAGCAAATTGGGCTAACGGCTTGAAGCACAGAGCTATTGTAAAAAAAAAAAAAAAAATACAGGGGGAGCACTCCCACAGCCACAGAATAACATATGGCTCCCTTCACTCAAAAATGCATCCCGAGCACTTATAGGGCTTCATGTTTACACCATATATAAACCTGATACACAGATCCCATCGTGGAGCTGGACTCTGTGGCCTGTTAGCCTCTGGCTTGGTGATTCCTGCGCAGTAATAAAGCAAAGGTTTTAGTGCATCCCATTCTGAACTGGTGAGTAATTGGCATTTTAAATTACCACACAGGCCATGTTTGCAAAGGAGGTAAATCAGAGACAACAGGGCTTTTTTTTTCCTCCTGGTGCATGTGGGCTTTCACGTTAACAAATATGCCTGTTAATAATGCAACTCCTGAGTGGATACAACACACACACACACACACACACACACAATGGATGCAGAATCCTGAGAATAAATGCTCAAGCGGGGAATGGCTTTCTTTTGCAAAACACAATTTCCACCCAAAGGGACAGTGCATCTTTAAGAGTTGCCACAGGAAGAAGAAAAAAAAAAATCATAATAATGAAATGTATTCCTTTGCATCTTCCATGCTCTTATTCCAATCCTCCTCTCTCCTTGTTCCCCTCCACACATCATTAAACATATTATTATAACATGACTGTCAGCCTGCGCCTCTCTTCGCTCCATTCTTGCTCTGCCAGGTAATCAATTTGTCGTCACTCTCTGTAACCCCAGTAAAGTCATCAAGTGAAATGAGTTACAGCTGCAAAGAGCCTTCAAGAATACAGGAGAGCAGGAAAAAAAGGAAAAACGGAGGAGAAAAATGACAACACAGCCCAGGAATATTCCACCGCTTCATAGCACATCCCAGGTCTTGAAGATGAAATATTAATGCACAATTTGTTTATCTGCGGGCCCACATCTCTCCAGTGCCGAGCTGTTAATTTTCTATCGGCGCAGACAACGGATCAGTCAGTCATGAACTCTTCACAGCCATTACCGGGAGACGTTTTGATTAAGTATTCCTAATGTAGTGGATAGGAAAGAATGAAAACACTCTGCCTGCCAACTTTTGATTGACCATTAAGCCACTGATGAATGTGCCTGTCAAAGAGGAGACAATTACCTCAACAATGAAGAAACTCTTCTGGAAGGCTTATTTCTCTGTAGGGCTGACACATTTACCAGAGCCCAGGCGAGGCAGCTGGGAGCGTGTAAAGGGATCACTTAGGCATCTTCTCCAAAGTTCTCTGAATTAAAACTGGGGGCATTGTTTCTAAGAAAAGGGGCTTTTGAAAGCTCAAATGTGGGAAAGAAATATTTATTGTGAGACAGCAGTGTGTGTGTGTGTGTGTGTGTGTGCGCGTGCAGATAAGTCTCTGTATGTTAAGCGGTACACAGAGGAACTATTATTGGCTGAGAACAATTGCCATCTGGTTGCTACATGTGTAATAAAGACTGATAAGTTCTTGATGCACCACGACCCAGTGGTTCCATCTGCAAACACCAGCGCGTCCAGTCTGAACTCCAACGTTTGCATGAAGTGAACAAAACATGTCTGCAGAAACCCCTTTCTGACTGGGCTCGTTTTACTGGGAGGAACGCTGTGGAGGCGACGGGCTTGAGGCGTTCAGATCAAACATCGTGCAGATGAAGAGGCTCCTGGACGAGGAGGCTCCAACACAAACTGTCTGAGCGCTCGGGCCTCCACAAGAAAACAAAAGTGAAGCGTGCGTTTTGTGGAGGTGGCTCATAGTGTCCACCTTGTCTCTGCCAACAGCACGGGTGGAGTGCACGTGTGCGTGACCCATTCTCCGTTTGTCCATAAGATTATGAAGAGTTCACCCAGAGTTCACCTGCTTGAACTTCCAATCACACATGACATAAATAAACCTGGAGAGGCTTTTTATTATGAAGAAAGAAACTTCCTGATGTGGACACATGTCTCCTGACAGAGCCAGATGCCTCGCTTCCATGCAGCTGTTCACATTATTATTATTATCATTATTATTATTACTATTATTAATAATAATAATAATTATTATTAGTCTTATTATTAGTAGTCTTCTTGATTCACCTGTAAGTGCAGCTCCTTTACTTTACAAAGAACAAATCTCTTCACAACTTCCACCACATGATAAACTACTCAGTCCACATGAATCCAGCTTGTTATATAAACGCGTGTGTATGTGTGCGCGCGTGCGCGTGATCGGCTCAGACCAAGGCAGGATGAAAGTTTGTCCCACATGTCCAACAGGAGTGGACACTGAGGACTCGGACAGGTTGGTTCTTACCCGCAGCCCGTCTGGGCGCCTGCTGCTTCCTCCGTGGCATGTTGTTGTTGTTGTTGTTGTTTGTCTCTCTTGTTGTTGGCTTGTTTGGTTTGTGGAGTCGCAGTTCGCCAGAGCACAGGAGGAGTCTGAACGCGGTCTACGGTAGTCCAACAGACACACGCACAGAAACAAGTCTTTCTTTCTGCTCTCTTTACAGAAAAAGAACAAATCCACGAAGAAGAAGCAGAAGAAGAACGAGGAGCAGTCAGATGTTGCCGCGGCTCCTTCCTTCACCTCCTCCTCCTCCTCTTCCTCCTCCTCCCTGGAGCGAGTCGTCTCTTCTCACCATCCGTCTCTGTCCCTCAGAGACACATGTGTTGACGGACGTGTGTCAGTCCTGAGGACAGTCTGCGCGTGAGGTTGGTGGCGGAAACGCGCGTGAGGAGCCGTTTCGGGAATGTGCGCGGTGCGTTACGCACAGCCGGTGTGAGGCGGAGAGGGAGGGAGATGTCAGCAGACATGGATCCAGAACAAAGTGAAGAAGAACTCCTCCCTCCTGGCCGGAGCCGCTGATGGCGGTGAGACATTTGTTCTAAACATCTCCGGAGTTTAAAGGCGCAGCGAGACATTTGTTCTGCACATCTCCGGAATTTAAAGGTGCAGCGAGACATTTGTTCTGCACATCTCCGGAGTTTAAAGGCGCAGCGAGACATTTGTTCTGCACATCTCCGGAGTTTAAAGGCGCAGCGAGACATTTGTTCTGCACATCTCCGGAGTTTAAAGGCGCAGCGAGACATTTGTTCTGCACATCTCCGGAGTT
>JARVLU010000103.1:1775615-1786775 GCA_031762415.1 Simpsonichthys santanae | reverse complement strand
CCATAGGTGTTCTGCTCCACCTGTCCACCAGCGTTTTGGTCCACAGGTGTTCTGGTCGACAGGCATTCTAGTCCACCGGAATTCTAGTCCACAGGCATTCTGGTTCACCTATCCAATGGTTATGGTCCTCCTGTCCAAATGTGTTCTGGATCACAGATGTTCTGGTCTGCCTGTCCACATGTGTTCTGGTCCACATGTGTTCTGGTCCACCTGTCAGCAGTTGTTCTGGTCCACAGGTGTTTTGGTCCACAGGTGTTCTTCTCCACAGGTGTTATGGTTCACCTGCCTACAGGTGTTCTGGTCAACAGTTGTTCTGGTTCACCTGTCCACAGATTTTCTGGTCCACAGGTGTTCTGGTCCACAGGCATTCATGTCCACAGCGTTCTGGTCCACCTGTACACAGGTGTTTTGATCCACAGGTGTTATGGTCCTCCTTTCCACAGGTGTTCTGGATCACAGGAGCTCTAGTCCACTTTTCCACAGGTGATCCGGTCCACAGGAGTTCTGGTCCACCTGTCCGGAGGTGATCTGGTGCACAGGTGTTCTGTTCCACAGATGTTCTTGTCTGCCTGTCCACAGATGTTATGATCACCATGTGTTCTGGTCCACCTGTCCACAGGTGTTCTGGACAACCTGTCCACATGTGTTCTGGACCATAGGTGTTCTGGTCCACCTGTCCAGAGGTGTTTTGGTACACAGGTGTTCTGGTCAGCAGGTGTTCTGGTCCACCTGTCAATGGGTGTTCTAGTCCACAGATGTTCTAGTCCACATATGTTCTGGTCCAACTGTCCACAGGTGTTCTGGTCCACATGTGTTCTTGCACATCTGTCCACAGATGTTCTGGTCCACAGGTGTCCTGGTCCATCTGTGCACAAATGTTCTGGTCTACATGTGTTGTGGTCCACAGACATTCGGGTCCACAGGTGTTCTGGTCCGCAGGCGTTCATGTCCACAGGCATTCTGGTCCACCTGTCCACATGTGTTCTGGTCCACCTGTTCACAGGTGTTCTAGTCCACAGTTGTTATGGTCCTCCTGTCCACAGGTGTTCTGGATCACAGGTGTTTTGGTCTACCAGTCCACAGATGTTGTGGTCCACAGGTTTTCTGGTCCACAAATGTTCTGTTCTGCCTGTCCAAAGGTGTTCTGGTCCACATGTGTTCTGGTCCACGTGTCCAAAGGTTTTCTGGACCACCTGTCCAGGTCCATCTGTCCATGGGTCTTTTGGTCCACAGGTGTTCTGGTCCACAGGTGTTCTGGTTCACCTGTCCACAGGTTTTCTGGTCCACAGGTGTTCTGGTCCGAAGGTGTTCTGAACTACTTGTCCACAGGTGTTCTGGACCATAGGTGTTCTGCTCCACCTGTCCACCAGCGTTTTGGTCCACAGGTGTTCTGGTCGACAGGCATTCTAGTCCACCTGTCCAACGGTTATGGTCCTCTTGTCCAAATGTGTTCTGGAACACAGGTGTTCTGGTATGCCTGTCCACATGTTTTATGGTCCAACTGTGTTCTGGTCCACTTGTCAGCAGGTGTTCTGGACCACCTGTCCACAGGTGTTCTGGACCACAGGTGTTCTGGTACATCGGTCCACAGGGGTTTTGGTACACATGTGTTCTGGTCCACAGTTGTTATGGTACTCCTGTCCACAGGTGTTCTGGATCACAGGAGTACTGGTCCACATGTCTAAATGTGGTCTGGTCCACAGAAGTTCTGGTCCGACTGTCCACAGGTGTTCTGGTCCACCTGTCCACATATGTTGTGGTCCACAGGTGCTCTGTTCCACAGATTTTCTGGTCTGCCTGCCACAGGTGTTCTGGTCCACATGTGTTCTGGTCCACCTGTCCACAGGTATAATGGACAACCTGTCCACAGATGTTCTGGACCAAAGGTGTTCTGGTCAATCTGTACACAGGTGTTTTGGTCCACAGGTGTTCTTCTCCACAGGTGTTATGGTTCACCTGTCTACAGGTGTTCTGGTACACAGGTGTTCTAGTTAGCAGGTGTTCTGGTCTACCTGTCCAAAGGTGTTCTGGACCACAGGTGTTCTGGTCCAGCATTCCACCGGTATTTTGGTCCACAGCTGTTCTGGTCAACAGGCATTCATGTCCACAGGCGTTCTGGTCCACTTGTACACAGGTGTTCTGGACTACAGTTGTTCTGGTCCACAGGTGTTCTGGTCCATCTGTTCTCAGGTGTTTTGGTCCACAGGTGTTATGGTCTTACTTTCCACAGGTGTTCTGGATAACAGGGGCTCTAGTCCACTTTTCCACAGATTGTCTGGTCCACAGGAATTCTGGTCCACCTGTCCAGATGTATTCTGGTGCACAGATGTTCCTTTCTGCCTGTCCACAAGTGTTATGATCACCATGTGTTCTGGTACACCTGTCCACAGGTGTTCTGGACAACCTGTCCACATGTAATCTGGACCATAGGTGTTCTGGTACACCTGTCCACAGGTGTTCAGGACCACAGAAGTTCTTGTCCATCTGTCCAATGTTGTTTTGGTCCACAGGTGTTCTGGTTCACCTGTCAATAGGTTTACTGGTACACAGAAGTTATGGTCAATAGGTATTTTGGTCTACCTGTCCACATGTGTTCTGTTGCCACAAGTGATCTAGTCTGCCTGTCCACAGTTGTTCTGGCCCACAGGTGTTCTGGTACACAGATGTTCTGGTCTGCCTGTCCACAGGTGTTCTGGTCCGCATGTGTTCTGGTCCACCTGTACAAAGGTGTTCTGGACAATCTTTCCACAGGTGTTCTGGACCACAGGTGTACTTGTTCATCTGTCCAAAGGTGTTTTGGTCCACAGGTGTTCTGGTCAACAAGTATTCTGGTTAACCTTTCCACAGGTGTTCTGGACCACAAGTGTTCTAGTCCACCTGTCCACATGTTTTCTGGTCCACCTGTCCACAGTTGTTCTGGTGCACAGGTTTTCTGGTCCACAGATTTTCTGGTCTGTCTGTCCACAGGTGTTTTGTTGCTTATGTGTTCTGTTCCACCTGTCCACAGATATTCTGGTCCACCTGTTAACAGGTTTTCTGGTCCACAGATGTTCTTGTCCACCTGTCCCCAGATGTTCTGGTACACCTGTCCAGAGGTGTTCTGATCCACCTTTCCACAGATGTTCAGGTCCATCTGCCAACACCTTTTCTGGTCCACCTGTCCACAGGTGTTCTAGTCAACAGATGTTCTGGTCCACATATGTTCTGGTCTGCCTGTCCAAATGTGTTTTGCTCTGCATGTGTTCTAGTCCACCTGTCCACAGGTGTTCTGGACCATATTTCCTCAGGTGTTCTTGTCCATCTGTCCAAAGGTGCTTTGGTCCACAGGTGTTATGTTCCTCAGGTGTTCTAGTCCATCTGTCCACAGGTGTTATGTGCAACAGGTGTTTTGGTCAACCAGTCCACATTTGTTCTGGTCAACAGGTGTTCTGTTAAACCTGTCCACATGTGTTCTATTCCACCTGTCCACATGTGTTCTGGTCTACAGGCGTTCATGTCCACAGGAGTTCTGGTCCACCTGTGCACATGTGTTCTTGTCCACCTGTTCACAGGTGTTCTGGTCCACAGTTGTTATGGTCCTCTTGTGCACAGGTGTTCTGGATCATACATGTTCTGGTCCTCCTGTCCACATGCAATCTTGTACACTGGTTCACAGGTGATCTGGTCCACAGTTGTTATGGTCCTATTGTGTACAGGTTTTCTGGATCACACATGTTCTGGTCAACCTGTCCACAGGGTTTAGGTCTAGTTGTTATTGTCTTCCTGGTCACTGGTGTTCTGGACCACAGTTATTCCGGTCCACCTGTCGACAAGTGTTTTGGTCAACAAGTATTCTTGTCAACCTGTCCACAGGTGTTCTGGACCACAGGTGTTCTAGTCCACCTGTCTAAATGTGTTCTGGTCTACCTGTCCAAAGGTGTTCTGGACCAGCGATGTTCTAGTCCACCTGTCCACAGGTGTTCTGGTCCGCATGTGTTCGTGTCCACCTGTACACAGGTGTTCTGGACAACCTGTCCACAGGTGTTCTGAACCACATCTGTCCTTGTCCTTCCATCAAAAAGTGCTTTGGTCCACAGGTGTTCATGTCCACAGGTGTTCTGGTTCAACTGTCCACAGTTGTTTTGGTCAACATGTCATTTAGTCAACCTGTCCGCAGGTGTTCTGGTCTACAGGTGTTCTGGTCAACCTGTCCACAGGTGTTCTAGTCCGCATGTGTTCTGTTCCACAGATTTTCTGGTCTGCCTTTCAACACGTGTATTGATACACATTTGTTTTGGTCCACCTGTCCGTAGTTGTTCTAGAAAACCTGTCTGCAGGTGTTCTGGACCACAGGTGTTCTGGTTCATCTGTCCACAGGTGTTTTGGTACACAGGTGTTCCTGTCTACAAGTATTCTAGTTCACCTTTCCATGGTTGTTCTATTCCACAGGTGTTTTGGTCAGGATGATTCTGGTAAACCTGTCCAAAGGTGTTCTGGACCACAGGTGTTCTTGTGCCTCTGTCCAAAAATGTTTTGGTCCACCTGTCCACAGGTGTTATGGTCCACATGTGTTCTGGTCCTCCTGTCCACAGGTGTTCTGGACCACCTGTCCACAGCTGTTCAGGTCTACAGTTGTTATATTCTTCCTGTTCACAGGTGTTCTGGATCCTAGGTGTTCTGGTCAACCTGTCCACAGGTGATTGGGTCCACAGGAGTTCTGGTTCACTTGTCCACAGGTTTCTGGTCCACAGGTTTTCTGGTCCACAGATGTTCTGGTCTGCTTGTCTACAGATGTTATGGTCCACAGGTGTTCTGGACCAACTGTCCACAGGTGTTCAGGTCTACAGTTGTTATATTCTTCCTGTTCAAAGGTGTTCTGGATAACAGGTGTTCTGGTCCACCTGTCCACACGTGGTCTGGTCCACAGGAGTTCTGGTCCACCTGTCCACAGGTGTATGAGTGTTTTGGTCCGCATGTGTTCTGATCCATCTGTACACAGGTGTTCTGGACAACCTATCCACAGGTGTTCTGAACCCCAGATGTTCTTGTCCATCTGTCAAAAGGTGCTTTGGTCCACAAGTGTTCTAGTCCACATATGTTCTGGTTCAACTGTCCACAGTTGTTCTGTTAACATGTGTTTTGGTCAACCTGTCCACAGGTGTTCTGGTCAACAGGTGTTCTGGTCAACCTGTCCACTGGTTTTCTGGTCCACGTCTGTTCTGTTCCACAGATGTTCTGGTCTGCCTTTCCACACTTGTTTTGATCCACATTTGTTCTGGTCCACCTGTCCACAGGTGTTCCGGACAACCTGTCTTCAGGTGTTCTGGACCACAGGTGTTCTGGTCAATCTGTCCACAGGTGTTTTGGTACTCATGTGTTCTTGTCCACAGGTGTTCTTGTTCACCTTTAAATGGTTGTTCTATTCCACAGGTGTTCTGGATCACAGATGTTATGGTCTGCCTGTCCACATGTGTTTTGGTCAACAGGTATTCTAGTCAATGTGTCCACAGGTGTTCTGGACCACAGATGTTCTAGTCCACCTGTACACATGTGTTCTGGTCTTCCTGTCCACAGGTGATCTGGACCACCTTTCCACAGGTGATCAGGTCTACAGTTATTATAGTCTTCCTTTTCACAGGTGTTCTGGGTCACAGGTGTTCTGGTATACCTGTCCACCAATGTTCTGGTCCACCTGTCCACAGGTGTTCTGGACAACCTGTCCGCAGGTGTTCTGGACCACAGGTGTTCTGTTCCCTCTGTCCACAGGTGTTTACGTACACATGTGTTTTTGTCCACAGGTATTCTTGTTCACCTTTAAATGGTTGTTCTATTCCACAGGTGTTCTGGACCACAGATGTTCTTGTCTGCCTGTCCACAGGTGTTTTGGTCTACAGGTATTCTGGTCAACGTGTCCATAGGTGTTCTGGACCACAGATGTTCTAGTCCACCTGTACACATGTGTTCTGGTCCTCCTGTCCACAGGTGCTCTGGACCACTCGTCTACAGGTGATCAGGTCTATGGTTGTTATAGTCTTCCTTTTCACAGGTGTTCTGGGTCACGGGTGTTCTGGTATACCTGTCCACTGGTGTTCTGGTCCAGCTTTCCACAGGTGTTTTGGTCCACAGGTGCTCTGGTCCACCTGTCCATACAGTAGGTGTTTTGGTCCACAGGTGTTCTTTTCCATGGGTGTTCTGGTGCACAGGTGTTCTGTTCTAATTGTCCACCGGTGTTCTGGACCACATGTATTTTCATCCACCTGTCCACAGGTGTTATCATCTGCCTGTCCAAAGGTGTTCTGGTCCAGCTTTCCACAGGTGTTTTGGTCCACAAGTGTTCTGGTCAACAGGTGTTCTGGTCGACCTGTCCACAGGTGGTCCGGTCCACAGGAGTTCCGGTCCACCTGTCCACAGGTGTTCTGGTCCACTTGTCCAAGGGTGTTCTGTTCCACCTGTCCACAGGTGTTCATGTCCACATATGTTCTGGTCCACCTGTCCACTGGTGTTCTGGTCCACCTGTCCACAGGCATTCTGGTCCACTTGTACACAAGTGGTTTCTGGTCCACTTGTCCTCAGGTGTTCTGGACAACCTGTACACATGTGTTCTGGACCACCTGTCCACAGGTGTTCTGGATCACCTGTCCACAGGTGTTTTGGAACACTTGTGTTCTGATCCATCTGTCCACAGGTTCTCTGAACCACCTGTCCACAGGTGTTTTGGTCCATAGGAGTTCTGGTTCAACCTGTCCACAGGTGTTCTGGTCCACCTGTCCACTGGTGTTTTGGTCCACAGGTGTTCTGGTCCACCTGTCCAGAGATGATCTGGTCCATCTGTCCACAGGTGTTCTGGTCCACAGGGATTCTGGTCCACATGTTCACAGGTGTTCTGGTCCACCTTTCTACAGGTGTTCTGGTCCACAGTTGTTCTGGTCCTTCTGTCCACAGGTAATCTTTTCCACATGTCTTCTGGTGATTTGGTCCACCTGTCCACAGTTTTTTTGATACACAGGTCTTCTAGTCCACCTGTCCACATGTGTTCTGGTCCATAGGTGTTCTGGTCCTCCTGTCCACAGGTGTTCTGGATCAAACATGTTCTGTTCCACCTGTCCACAGGTGGTCTGGTCCACAGGTGTTCTGGTCCATCTGTCCACAGGTGTTTTGGTCCACATGTGTTCTGGTCAACAGGTGGTTTGCTCTACCAGTCCACAGGTGTTTTGGTCCACAGGAGTTCTGGTCCACCTGTCCACAAGTGCTCTGGTGCACACATGTTCTGGTCCACAGATCTTCTTGTGTACCTTTCTACAGGTGTTGTGTTCTACATGTGTTCTGGTCCACCTGTCCACAGGTGTTCTGGATCACAGGTGTTCTGGTCAACAGATCTACTGGTATGCCTGTCCAAAGGTGATCTGGACCACAGGTGTTCTGGTCCGCCTGTCCACTGCTGTTTGGTCCACAGCAGTTCTGGTCCACCTGTCCACAGGTGTTCTGGTGCACAGGTTTTCTGGTCCACAGATGTTCTTGTCTGCCTTATCACAGGTGTTATGTTCCACATGTGTTCGGGTCCACCTGTCCACAAGTTTTCTGGATCACCTGTCCACAGGTTTTCTGGTGCACAGGTGTTCTGGTCCACCTGTCCACTGGTGTTTTGGTCCACGGGTGTTTTGGTCCACAGGCTTTCATGTCCACCGGTTTTCTTGTCCATCTGTCCATGTGTTCTGGTCCACCTGTTCACAGGTGTTCTGGTCCACAGTTGTTATGGTCCTCCTGTCCAAAGGTGTTCTGGTTCACAGATGTTCTGGTCTGCCACTCCAAATGTGTTATGGTCCACATGTGTTCTGGTCCTCCGGTTCACAGGTGTTCTGAATCACAGGTGGTGTGGTCCACCTGTCCACAGGTATTCTGGTCCATAGGAATTCTGGTGTGCTTGTCCACAGGTGTACTGGTCCTCTGGTTCACAGGTGTTCTGAATCACAGGTGTTGTGGTCCACCTGTCCACAGGTGGTCTGGTTCATAGGAATTCTGGTGCGCTTGTCCACATGTGTACTGGTCGACAGATAAACTGGTCTACCTGTCCACAAGTATTCTGGTCCACCTGTGTACAAGTGTTCTGGTCCACAGATGTTGTGGCTTCTTGTCCACAGGTGTTCTGGTCCACCTCTCCGCAGATGTTCTGTTCAACCTGCCCACACGTGTTTTGGTCCACAGGTGTTCTGTTCTATAGGTGCTCTGGACCACAGGTATTCTGGTCCACCTGTCCACAGGTCTTCTGGTCAACAGGAGTTCTTGTCCACAGATGTTCTGGTCTGCCTGTCCACAGGTGTTATGAGCTTGTGGTGTTCTGGTCCAACTGTCCACAGGTGTTCTGGTCCTACATTCCACAGGTGTTTTGGTACACAGGTGTTCTGGTCCACATATGTTCTGGCCTGCCTGTCCACAGGTGTTATGATATTGTATTGTTCTGGTCCACCTGTCCAGAGATTATCTGGTCCACCTGTCCACATGTGTTCTTGTCCACCTTTTTATAGGTGTTCATGCCAACCTGTCCACATGTGTTCTGGACCACATGTGTTCTTGTTTATCTGTCCACAGCTGTTTTGGTCCACAGGTGTTCTGTTCCATAGGTGTTCTGGTACACAGGTGTTCTGGACCACAGGTATTGTGGTCCTCCTGTCCGCAGGTGTTTTGGTCCATAGGTGTTCTGGTCTACACATTTTCTGATTAACCTGTCCGCAGGAGTTCTGATCCACCTGTCCACAGGTGCTTTAATCCACCTGTCCACCAGTGTTCTAGTCCACAGGTGTTCTGGTTCACCAGTCCACAGGTGTTTTGGTCCACAGGCATTCTGGTCCACCTGTCCACAGTGTTCTGGTCCACCTGTCCACTGGTGTTTTGTCCATAGGGATTCTGGTCCACCTGTCCAGAGATGTTCTGGTCCATCTGTCCACAGGTGTTCTGGTCCACAGGCCTTCTGATCCACATGTTCACAGGTGTTCTGGTCCACAGTTGTTCTGGTCCTTCTGTCCACAGGTAATCTTGTCCACGTCTTCTGGTTTATACGTGTTTTGGTCCACCTGTCCACAGGTATTTTGGTACACAGGTCTTCTAGTCCACCTGTCCACAGGTTTTCTGGTCCATAGGTTTTCTGGTCCTTAGGTGTTCTGGTCCACAGGTTTTATGTTTCACCTGTCCACAGATGTTCTGTTCCACAGGTATTCTGGTCCACCTGTCCATCGTTGTTTTGTTCCACATTTGTTCTGGTCCACCTGTCCACAGGTGTTCCAATCCACCTTTTCACAGACGTTCTGGTCCACCTCTCCACAGGTGTTCTGGTCCACAGGTGTTCTGGTCCACAGGCATTCTTATCCACATGTTCACAGGTGTTCTGTTCCACCTGTCCACAGGTGTTCTGGTCCACAGGTGTTGTGGTCCACCCTTTCCACAGGTGTTCTGGACCATGGGTGTTCTGGTCCACCTGTCCACCGGCATTCTGGTCCACCTGTTCACAGTTTTTTTTAATCCACTTATCATGACCAAATTGCCCTAGCTGTCAGGTTTTAAGGGTTCCTTCTCCAGATGTTTCATCTCCCTCCACAGATGTTAAACAGGATTTAGATCAGGATTCAGACGACCACTTCAGAAAAGTCCAATGTTTTGCTCGGAGTCTTTCAAGAGTGTTTTAGCAGTCATTGTGTTTCAGGGTATTGTCCTGTTGGAAGATCCATTCCTGTGACTGAGACCAAACGGTCTGACACTGAGCAGCAACAGAATGCCTTGATAGTTTTGAGATTTCATTATATCATGCACAGAGTAAAGACACCCTGCACCAGATGCAGCAAAGAACAGAACAGAGCATCCCTTTTTCTCTGTAGATACAGGCTTCTTTTCTTTTTATGTTTCAGTTTGGTGTCTGAACAGAGCAGATGAGACGTTGTCAAAAAGCTCCTGTTTATTCTGTGATGGTTAACCAGTTCATATTATATTTTTATGTTTTGTTGTTATTTTGTCTAGATACAATGTACTGATGCCAAAAGGCGGTGCAAACCACATATGTTAGATTGACATCAACGTTCATGCTCAATAATCCAGGATAAAAATCCAACAAAGTTGAGTCAGGTCCTCTGACTACTTTAGATTACGTAATGTTAGATTGAGCCACAGGTTTTGAAGTTTTTTTATTTATTTATTTTTTTAAGAAAAGTAGAAAATCAAAAATCACAGTAGAATTAATTATAAGAACAAAAGCTGAAGCAGATAAAACAATGCTTCAGTGAAGTGGCACCTTTGAAAGAGAGAGGTAAGCAGATTTACTGTTTTATAATTTAAAAAGGCTAATTATGCCATTTTTCACATTTCCTTTAATTTTAAACCTCAGAACAAAAGAGACTGCTGGAACAGTCAGGGCATCTGTATGCTGTCCTGATGACAAAAAATGTCTGTAGGTTTTATTTTTAGGTCTGACTTCAATCACACTCGGAAACTAATGTCCTGGCCTCTTGTGTCATATTAACAAATGTTTAAATTATTAAATGCCACATAGATTTGTTTTTAAAATACAAGTTTCATATGAACTACAGTAAAGTCAAAGTTTTCCATTAAAGGTTAAAAGGGGTGGCTCTGTTGTACTTTTCAACTGATAAGACAAGGCAGTGTTCATTAGTGTGGTTTTTCTTGAGCTTGAAAATAAAGTGATTAGATTGAAATGACTTCAAGAATCATATCTTAAACTATAATAAGGGTACATGTTTGAATTAAACCCAAGCCAAGTTCATAAAAAGTAATGAAAAGGATATTGAAGGTGCGTTCCTGAGCTGAGTGTTCTGTTTGTCCCGGCAGCAGCTCTGTTTTGTGTTCACAGGTAATTCTCTCAGTCTGTTTGATTAAAAGTGGCAGTAATAAGATTTCCAAACATCTGTCAGAAACAGCACTGTACATAGGCTGGAAAGACTTTAGTTAATTTCAAGATGTTGTTGTTGTTGTTTTTGTTTTGTTTGTTAGTTCATTCCCAAATTACTCAACATTTCATTCAACCTTTATTTATACATTAGTCTCATTGAGCCTCGAGGACTCATTTACAAGAGGGACCTGATGTAAACAAAGAACGTAGATGAGGTACCCTGATGCATGCTCAATAATCCAGGTAGAAAAATCTAAAAAAGCTAAGTCTGGTCCTCTGGACATTCAAAA
>JARVLU010000103.1:1134666-1145672 GCA_031762415.1 Simpsonichthys santanae | reverse complement strand
AACATGAACATTAACACAGACATAGTGCTGTACAACTTTCTACACACATTCCAGGGAGTTTATCAGTTAAAAAAAAATAATTTTGGGTTTAGTTCCTCTTTAAAGAATTTAAATAGTGAATGTTTGTAGATTTTGAGATTGTTTTTCTGGACAGGAACGGAAAGGAATGCATGAATACCCATTTATTTATTCATTTATTGATTTTGGTGCACATTATTAAAATGTGTAGATGTTACATTGTGTGTAAGAACAGAGGAAGTTTTTCTTTTCTTGTCCGAGGCGACGCAGAGTGATGAATCCTGGCCAGCAGAGGGAGCGACGTTTTCCACCAGATGCAATGCAGAGCCAGTGGGTGGCTAGCGGTGGCCTTGCCCCCCCCCCCCCCCCCAAAAAAAAGATTAATCTTCAGCCACACCAATCATTTGAGGAAACTATGCTTTTAAGCTAAATAAAAACTAGAAAGTATAGTTTTTTCAACTGATAGTGGTGTGCATATACATACAAATATGGAGTTGGCCTTTTTGAATTTTGGCCTGACAAGCCCAATTTTCAAAAGTAATCTTTAATGTCAAATCAAAATGGATTTGTTTTTCAAGTTATCATGCTCACAACATGGACGGTATACATTCAGTATTCCCATTTTTCACTCCACGATAGGGGACAAAGAACACACAGGCATTGACAATAATTGTTTGCCCACCTTTCATTGGAGTGGATGGTAAAATAGTCTTAAGGGCAGAAGAACTCCTGAACATTTTTAATCCAAACGTAATTTCTTGCTTCTAAAAATATCCACGTCACAGTTTCGACTGAACTAATGTGATAGTTAAGATTATTTGCTGCAGGTCTGGAGGAAAGCATAAAAAGTGGAACTGTGAGCTTCTTGAGAGGACTGCCAGTTCAAAAATCCAATAGATGAAGCAAATGGTTTGGGTGACATTTTTAAGAGGCCAACCACTTGCCCTGCTCAGTGTGCAGCTGCATAAATGAATGTTTGAAAGGAGTTCCCTGTTTATTTGTGGCTCACAGTCACAGGCGAGTGTACTGTGGTCGTTAAACACGCATTGTACACACGTGGTGTTGCCACCGCAGGCTCTTTGCAACTACTGGGGATGCAGCATTAGCAGCTGCTCACCTGTGAATTCTGTCAAATGCCCTGTTTAGCATGCACACATCTCTACCATGGCTGGGGCGGGGGGTACCTGCCATTTTCCCTTCTGCTTTGTGACACTAACTTCTGTAAAATAAGCATAGGAGTGACAAAGCAGGCACCCTGCAGACTAATTATACAAATCACAGCTGCAATCGTCAGTGTGATATACGTATTTTCAACATTTTCTTGTACACAGCTGCTAATAAAAATAATGCAGAAGTACAGAAATAATAAACCTGAGAAACTATGCTTTCTTGATGTCTATAAAAACAGTTATGTACCACCTGCTGTTGTAAAACAGAAGTGCTCATAATTCAAAACCATAAAACCTGCACCATGAAGCTCACAGTAACATACAGTTGCAAGTTTAGATTTCTGTAGGAAGTAAATGAGATAGAAAAGCATAAAACCAGTTGACGTTTTTCCAACTGGCACTGCTTTTAAAACAGAAAACTTCAGTGAAATTGCTGTATGAGCGTGAGGCAGCATCCAAAGGAAGACTCTTTGTTCACTGTTACTGCACAACACCAGCAGGCTCGTGGCTCCATTCATTCATTTGGAAAATGCCCAGATTTTATTATAGCTCTAAGTATAAACAACACCACTTAATCAATCAGCTTTCAGAGCCCGCACTCAGTCCCTCAGGCTGAAATCACTGCTAACCATGCCTAAATCATTACCAAGTCTCTCTGTTGACTTCCTTATTTACTTTGCTTGGCATGGCAACGCGACTTTGTGTAATCAGTCCGCTGCCTGAACTTCCCGTCCTCAGGTTCATCTAATTGTGTCTCTGGTCTGTATTACATGAAATGACTGACAGTAAACATTACAGCTAATTGAACAAATAACATCACTGACTGTCAGTGTTTGACATTCAAGGTATTTTTAAGGTATAGATCTGAAGATTATAACTATACTGGTATGTTCTGCTTTTACAAATATGTTTTAAGGAGTGTGCAAATGTAGTATATATACAGACCCTTTCCAAAAAAATTTGAATATCATAGAAAAGTTGTTTAACTTCCATAATTCTATTCAAATAGTTTATATTTAATAGATGATAGATTCAGGGCCCACAATTAAAACAATTTCAAGTATTTATTTGTTTATTTGTACATAATTTGGGCTTCCAGCTCATGACACCCATGAAAACAGGATTTCAAAAAATTAGAATACAGCGGAGAAATCAGCCCAACGTTTGCAGGGCATGAATGTTTTAAACTGTGTGACACACTAATCATCTACTAAACTCAAAGCACCTGCACAGGTTTCCCCAGGTGTCATTAAATTGCTTCAGTTTGGTTCAATTGTCTCAGTTCAGTTCAATATGGGGAAGACTGCAGACATAACATCTGGTCAGAAGACCATCACTGATCCCTCCATAGAATGGGTAAGACACAAAAGTTCATAGCTAAGAAGGTTGGATGTTCACAGAGTGATGTGTCCAAGCATATCAATGGAAAGTCTAGTGAAAGGGTAACATGTGGCAAGAGAAGATGCACCAGCAAAAGACATGACCATGGGCTTCAGAGGATTATCAAACAGAGAAGATTCCAGAATCTAGCAGAGATCCAGAAAGAGTGGAATGAGGCGGGAGTCACGGCTTCAAAAATCACCACATTCAGATGCATCTGGGAGATGGGCCACAATTGGGTTCCTTGGTTCTCTTTTCCGATGAAAGTATAGTGTGCATTTAATTTGGAAATCAAGGTCCAAGGGTTTGGAGGAAGAACGGTGAGGAACAGAACCCATACTGCTTGAGGTCCAGTGTGAAATATCCAGTCAGTCATGATTTGGGGTGCAATGCCCCGTGCAACTTTTCCATTTATATATACTGTACTGTACAGTATATATATATACAGTATATATATTTTTTTATATATATCTATCTTAAAGCTTACTGTGCGTGTTCTTAAGTCCACATTACTTTCAGTATATGTTTTTCCTTTGTGGCTTGAAGTTATCAAACACAGTGCTAGTTTGCAACACTGTTTTAAATCTCACAATTTTAGACTTGAACTGTAATATTATATTTTGGGTATTCAGATTTTGTGAGCTAATCAACAATAAGTGTAATAACTGGTTTTACTGGGAATAAATGAGTTTGCTTAAATGCTTGTTGGTTTGATAGTGTGGAGTTGTTAAAGTCTCAGTTTGTAGAGTTTAGACTTAAAGCTTGGAGCTGGGCATTAGCAGCTCAGCTAGGATTACTGTGGTCAAAACTAAGTAGCTTTAAACACTTCTTACTCCTCTAATGTCAAACAGAAAGTTTAGAGTTAATCTCAAATTAAACTTGTTTATGATCCTAATCATTAACTGTTATACAGACTTTGTTGTCATGACCAAATTCTTAACATCCCCAGTTGCGTTTGATGGAGTGGATAAATTACAGACAAAACTATTACTATGGGATGTGTAAAAACCATGATACAAATTTACAGACTTTCCATGCACAGAGACATTGTCAGCGATAGGATATATATTTGTAGTTTTATCAGCTCTTTTGTCTTTAACCGGTCGGTGTTTCAACAATAGACGTGTTAAAATAATATCTCAATACCTGCTAATAAACATTTCACCAACATTAAAGAGTACTGTGGCACTTCCGGTTTACAGTCGGACCAGTGAGGGACGTTTAGGCCTTTTCCACCCAGATTTAGTCAAAGGATGTCTGGAATGTCAGTGTTATAAACATCCATCCATTATGTTTACACGCTTCTTCTTTTTCAGGTCGTGGGGGTCACTGGTGGTCATGTCCAGCAGTCACCGTGTGAGAGGTGGGGGACACCCTGGACGTGTCACAAGTCCATCAGGGCCACATAGAGACAAACAAGACAGCAATTACAAAATAAACTAAAGGAGTGCAGGTCTTTTTCACTTCATCTTTTATTTCAGAATGCCTAGTCATAAATATAATATATATTTTTAAAGAGCTTTAAATGGTTTCCATATTTGCATGACATACTGTAATATGGTTTCTGAGCCTAACAATTTATTTAATTTTATTGTTTGCGCAAAAAGAAAAAAAAAACAATGCACATAAACGAAAAGCTAAACCAAAATGTGCAGGAGTTCATAAAAAACATGAGCTAACCCCCCCCCACCACCACCACCACCAAAAAAAAAAAAAAAGAAAAAATCATAAGAAAAAATACAATAGAAAATTGCTCATAACAAATAATAAAAAATTTAAAAAAATCAAGTTTGTAAAAAATATGAACTTTGTTTCAACTTTGTTTTAACTACAGTTAGTGTTGTACATGATTCACTTAATTGTGTTAAACTGTTCCACAGCACAACCCTTGATGCATGAATGAACATTTAGCAACAGTGGTTCTAAAGAAGGGCAAATGTAAATCACACCTTGTAAAGTAAGAATGATAATAAGAATTAATGAATTATGAAAAGATTTAGGTAAAGATAACAGAATACATATGACTTTAGACATCAAGATTCCTGTTTGATACCTATTCACATCATAAATTGTTAGTATTTCTATTTTTAAGCAGGTTTGGATGAAACTAAATGTGGAGTGTTGGTAACAATTCTTCCAAAAGATTTTTCAAGTTCATGGATTGATTGGAAGTAAGAAGGAAGGGTACTAGCCCAAATTAAATTAATTTACAAAAAGAAATATGGGGATGAGGGTAACATGGTAGCACAGTTCGTAGAGCTGCTGTCTCAGTGAGAAGGTTGCTGGTTCAAATCCCGTTTGGGGGGCCTTTCTGGGTGGAGTTTGTACGTTCTCTCCGTGAATGAATGGGTTTTCTCCAGGTACTCTGGTTTCCTCCCACAGACCAAAAACATGCATGTTAGACTTATTGTAAGTCTGAATTGTCCCTAGGTGAGAGTGTGTCCCTGTGATGGACTGGAGACCTGTACAGGGTGTCCTCCTCCTCTCACACAGTAATAGCTGGACATGGGCACCAGTTACTCCTGCGACCCAAAAAGGAAGAAGTGGGTAAAACATATTGGATGGATGGAATATGGAGATAAATTAAACTACTGTATTGTACAAGGGTAATAAAGTACTTATTTTTAAATAGGGTGTTACTGTAACACTGGATTACTGTATTCATTCAACCTTTATTTAGGCAGGTAATCCCACTGAGCCTCAGAGACTCATTTACAAGAGAGACCTGTTTTAACAAAGAATGATGACAACAGTGACAAGACAGTGACAAAAGAGGCATACAAATTAAATACATATACTGTATATATATATATATATATATACATATATATACATACAGTATATATATATATATACATACAGTATATATATATATACTGTATATATATATATACTGTATATATATATATACAGTATATATATATATACTGTATATATATATACAGTATATATATATATACTGTATATATATATATACAGTATATATATATATACAGTATATATATATATACTGTATGTATATATATATATATACTGTATGTATATATATGTATATATATATATATATATATACAGTATATGTATTTAATTTGTATGCCTCTTTTGTCACTGTCTTGTCACTGTTGTCATCATTCTTTGTTAAAACAGGTCTCTCTTGTAAATGAGTCTCTGAGGCTCAGTGGGATTACCTGCCTAAATAAAGGTTGAATGAATACAGTAATCCAGTGTTACAGTAACACCCTATTTAAAAATAAGTACTTTATTACCCTTGTACAATACAGTAGTTTAATTTATCTCCATATTCCATCCATCCAATATGTTTTACCCACTTCTTCCTTTTTGGGTCGCAGGAGTAACTGGTGCCCATGTCCAGCTATTACTGTGTGAGAGGAGGAGGACACCCTGTACAGGTCTCCAGTCCATCACAGGGACACACTCTCACCTAGGGACAATTCAGACTTACAATAAGTCTAACATGCATGTTTTTGGTCTGTGGGAGGAAACCAGAGTACCTGGAGAAAACCCATTCATTCACGGAGAGAACGTACAAACTCCACCCAGAAAGGCCCCCCAAACGGGATTTGAACCAGCAACCTTCTCACTGAGACAGCAGCTCTACGAACTGTGCTACCATGTTACCCTCATCCCCATATTTCTTTTTGTAAATTAATTTAATTTGGGCTAGTACCCTTCCTTCTTACTTCCAATCAATCCATGAACTTGAAAAATCTTTTGGAAGAATTGTTACCAACACTCCACATTTAGTTTCATCCAAACCTGCTTAAAAATAGAAATACTAACAATTTATGATGTGAATAGGTATCAAACAGGAATCTTGATGTCTAAAGTCATATGTATTCTGTTATCTTTACCTAAATCTTTTCATAATTCATTAATTCTTATTATCATTCTTACTTTACAAGGTGTGATTTACATTTGCCCTTCTTTAGAACCACTGTTGCTAAATGTTCATTCATGCATCAAGGGTTGTGCTGTGGAACAGTTTAACACAATTAAGTGAATCATGTACAACACTAACTGTAGTTAAAACAAAGTTGAAACAAAGTTCATATTTTTTACAAACTTGATTTTTTTAAATTTTTTATTATTTGTTATGAGCAATTTTCTATTGTATTTTTTCTTATGATTTTTTCTTTTTTTTTTTTTTTGGTGGTGGTGGTGGTGGGGGGGGGTTAGCTCATGTTTTTTATGAACTCCTGCACATTTTGGTTTAGCTTTTCGTTTATGTGCATTGTTTTTTTTTTCTTTTTGCGCAAACAATAAAATTAAATAAATTGTTAGGCTCAGAAACCATATTACAGTATGTCATGCAAATATGGAAACCATTTAAAGCTCTTTAAAAATATATATTATATTTATGACTAGGCATTCTGAAATAAAAGATGAAGTGAAAAAGACCTGCACTCCTTTAGTTTATTTTGTAATTGCTGTCTTGTTTGTCTCTATGTGGCCCTGATGGACTTGTGACACGTCCAGGGTGTCCCCCACCTCTCACACGGTGACTGCTGGACATGACCACCAGTGACCCCCACGACCTGAAAAAGAAGAAGCGTGTAAACATAATGGATGGATGTTTATAACACTGACATTCCAGACATCCTTTGACTAAATCTGGGTGGAAAAGGCCTAAACGTCCCTCACTGGTCCGACTGTAAACCGGAAGTGCCACAGTACTCTTTAATGTTGGTGAAATGTTTATTAGCAGGTATTGAGATATTATTTTAACACGTCTATTGTTGAAACACCGACCGGTTAAAGACAAAAGAGCTGATAAAACTACAAATATATATCCTATCGCTGACAATGTCTCTGTGCATGGAAAGTCTGTAAATTTGTATCATGGTTTTTACACATCCCATAGTAATAGTTTTGTCTGTAATTTATCCACTCCATCAAACGCAACTGGGGATGTTAAGAATTTGGTCATGACAACAAAGTCTGTATAACAGTTAATGATTAGGATCATAAACAAGTTTAATTTGAGATTAACTCTAAACTTTCTGTTTGACATTAGAGGAGTAAGAAGTGTTTAAAGCTACTTAGTTTTGACCACAGTAATCCTAGCTGAGCTGCTAATGCCCAGCTCCAAGCTTTAAGTCTAAACTCTACAAACTGAGACTTTAACAACTCCACACTATCAAACCAACAAGCATTTAAGCAAACTCATTTATTCCCAGTAAAACCAGTTATTACACTTATTGTTGATTAGCTCACAAAATCTGAATACCCAAAATATAATATTACAGTTCAAGTCTAAAATTGTGAGATTTAAAACAGTGTTGCAAACTAGCACTGTGTTTGATAACTTCAAGCCACAAAGGAAAAACATATACTGAAAGTAATGTGGACTTAAGAACACGCACAGTAAGCTTTAAGATAGATATATATAAAAAAATATATATACTGTATATATATATACTGTACAGTACAGTATATATAAATGGAAAAGTTGCACGGGGCATTGCACCCCAAATCATGACTGACTGGATATTTCACACTGGACCTCAAGCAGTATGGGTTCTGTTCCTCACCGTTCTTCCTCCAAACCCTTGGACCTTGATTTCCAAATTAAATGCACACTATACTTTCATCGGAAAAGAGAACCAAGGAACCCAATTGTGGCCCATCTCCCAGATGCATCTGAATGTGGTGATTTTTGAAGCCGTGACTCCCGCCTCATTCCACTCTTTCTGGATCTCTGCTAGATTCTGGAATCTTCTCTGTTTGATAATCCTCTGAAGCCCATGGTCATGTCTTTTGCTGGTGCATCTTCTCTTGCCACATGTTACCCTTTCACTAGACTTTCCATTGATATGCTTGGACACATCACTCTGTGAACATCCAACCTTCTTAGCTATGAACTTTTGTGTCTTACCCATTCTATGGAGGGATCAGTGATGGTCTTCTGACCAGATGTTATGTCTGCAGTCTTCCCCATATTGAACTGAACTGAGACAATTGAACCAAACTGAAGCAATTTAATGACACCTGGGGAAACCTGTGCAGGTGCTTTGAGTTTAGTAGATGATTAGTGTGTCACACAGTTTAAAACATTCATGCCCTGCAAACGTTGGGCTGATTTCTCCGCTGTATTCTAATTTTTTGAAATCCTGTTTTCATGGGTGTCATGAGCTGGAAGCCCAAATTATGTACAAATAAACAAATAAATACTTGAAATTGTTTTAATTGTGGGCCCTGAATCTATCATCTATTAAATATAAACTATTTGAATAGAATTATGGAAGTTAAACAACTTTTCTATGATATTCAAATTTTTTTGGAAAGGGTCTGTATATATACTACATTTGCACACTCCTTAAAACATATTTGTAAAAGCAGAACATACCAGTATAGTTATAATCTTCAGATCTATACCTTAAAAATACCTTGAATGTCAAACACTGACAGTCAGTGATGTTATTTGTTCAATTAGCTGTAATGTTTACTGTCAGTCATTTCATGTAATACAGACCAGAGACACAATTAGATGAACCTGAGGACGGGAAGTTCAGGCAGCGGACTGATTACACAAAGTCGCGTTGCCATGCCAAGCAAAGTAAATAAGGAAGTCAACAGAGAGACTTGGTAATGATTTAGGCATGGTTAGCAGTGATTTCAGCCTGAGGGACTGAGTGCGGGCTCTGAAAGCTGATTGATTAAGTGGTGTTGTTTATACTTAGAGCTATAATAAAATCTGGGCATTTTCCAAATGAATGAATGGAGCCACGAGCCTGCTGGTGTTGTGCAGTAACAGTGAACAAAGAGTCTTCCTTTGGATGCTGCCTCACGCTCATACAGCAATTTCACTGAAGTTTTCTGTTTTAAAAGCAGTGCCAGTTGGAAAAACGTCAACTGGTTTTATGCTTTTCTATCTCATTTACTTCCTACAGAAATCTAAACTTGCAACTGTATGTTACTGTGAGCTTCATGGTGCAGGTTTTATGGTTTTGAATTATGAGCACTTCTGTTTTACAACAGCAGGTGGTACATAACTGTTTTTATAGACATCAAGAAAGCATAGTTTCTCAGGTTTATTATTTCTGTACTTCTGCATTATTTTTATTAGCAGCTGTGTACAAGAAAATGTTGAAAATACGTATATCACACTGACGATTGCAGCTGTGATTTGTATAATTAGTCTGCAGGGTGCCTGCTTTGTCACTCCTATGCTTATTTTACAGAAGTTAGTGTCACAAAGCAGAAGGGAAAATGGCAGGTACCCCCCGCCCCAGCCATGGTAGAGATGTGTGCATGCTAAACAGGGCATTTGACAGAATTCACAGGTGAGCAGCTGCTAATGCTGCATCCCCAGTAGTTGCAAAGAGCCTGCGGTGGCAACACCACGTGTGTACAATGCGTGTTTAACGACCACAGTACACTCGCCTGTGACTGTGAGCCACAAATAAACAGGGAACTCCTTTCAAACATTCATTTATGCAGCTGCACACTGAGCAGGGCAAGTGGTTGGCCTCTTAAAAATGTCACCCAAACCATTTGCTTCATCTATTGGATTTTTGAACTGGCAGTCCTCTCAAGAAGCTCACAGTTCCACTTTTTATGCTTTCCTCCAGACCTGCAGCAAATAATCTTAACTATCACATTAGTTCAGTCGAAACTGTGACGTGGATATTTTTAGAAGCAAGAAATTACGTTTGGATTAAAAATGTTCAGGAGTTCTTCTGCCCTTAAGACTATTTTACCATCCACTCCAATGAAAGGTGGGCAAACAATTATTGTCAATGCCTGTGTGTTCTTTGTCCCCTATCGTGGAGTGAAAAATGGGAATACTGAATGTATACCGTCCATGTTGTGAGCATGATAACTTGAAAAACAAATCCATTTTGATTTGACATTAAAGATTACTTTTGAAAATTGGGCTTGTCAGGCCAAAATTCAAAAAGGCCAACTCCATATTTGTATGTATATGCACACCACTATCAGTTGAAAAAACTATACTTTCTAGTTTTTATTTAGCTTAAAAGCATAGTTTCCTCAAATGATTGGTGTGGCTGAAGATTAATCTTTTTTTTGGGGGGGGGGGGGGGGGCAAGGCCACCGCTAGCCACCCACTGGCTCTGCATTGCATCTGGTGGAAAACGTCGCTCCCTCTGCTGGCCAGGATTCATCACTCTGCGTCGCCTCGGACAAGAAAAGAAAAACTTCCTCTGTTCTTACACACAATGTAACATCTACACATTTTAATAATGTGCACCAAAATCAATAAATGAATAAATAAATGGGTATTCATGCATTCCTTTCCGTTCCTGTCCAGAAAAACAATCTCAAAATCTACAAACATTCACTATTTAAATTCTTTAAAGAGGAACTAAACCCAAAATTATTTTTTTTTAACTGATAAACTCCCTGGAATGTGTGTAGAAAGTTGTACAGCACTATGTCTGTGTTAATGTTCATGTT
>JARVLU010000073.1:0-12382 GCA_031762415.1 Simpsonichthys santanae | reverse complement strand
GGGGGGGGGGGGGGGTGGGGGGGGGGGGGGGGGTGCAAGGGGTCTATTCACATTCAATATCTATAAGGGGTGAACAAAGTTATGGATTTTTTTTTCTTTTTTTTTTTTTAGAACTTCCATTGAAAAGTAAATAAACCTAGATTTAGTATTTCAACGGGTTTTGTCCATGTCATGTTCACTTTTTGACACATTTTTTTTTTTACTTAAAACGGCAAGTGATTCTATCAACTATAAAATACTTAGTATTAAGTGTGGAATTGTATGACATTGATGGATAGGTTTCAGACTGATTTTGACTCAAGTCCCTTTATTTCACACTGTTCTTGTGAAGCAGTAGAGAAAGCATCAACAATAGTCAAAATACATTAAAAATCCCTCTTTAAAGCCCGAAACAGTTTTTTCTTTTTACCATTTTGATGCCTCTAGAAGAGAACCAGCAGAAAATGTTTCTTTTTTTTTTGTTCCCTCATTTTTTTGTAAATGTAACTCATCTTGCTCAGTTATTGATTGGCTTACCTGACATGTTCCACTCTCCCTAACAATCTCAGTCTTTATATTGAGACCAATGTTGTAGCACTTTCCTCATGATTATTAAATAGATTTAATTGGATGTCCTGCAAAAAAAAAAAAAAAAGTTACATCATCTTCTGCCATGTTTATAACAAAAACATGATTCATGGGAGATTCTACTATAGTGAAGCACATTGAAGTTTTTTTTTTTTTTTTCATAATGGATGACAAAAAAAACTCATATTCATTATTATTTATAAACTGAATGATATCAGGGTCTTGTTGTTAATAAATAACATTTACTGAACTGGATGACTCTTAGAGCGATGTGAATTTTCAAGGCTGTATGTAGATAGTTGTACCAAAACATACGGCTCATGTAGATCACTGCAGCCCACATTCCAGGATTTAACTCAACATGTTCCTAACTTATGGGCAAAGTTAGGTTTGAATTAAATATTTTGTGAGTGTTTTATGAGTGTCTGAGTGAAAACATCTCTGACCCACTGCAGCACTTTGCTTTTAACAGCTGCACTTTTAAATATGTGAGTGGTTTCTGTCACTCGATCACTTACTGTATAATGCATAATGTAGCCTCCTACAAAAAGATGAAAACTACCAAACTGGTGTTACAGCTTACAGAACACATTTCTATGCAAAAATACACACAGATTTATGAATTCACAGGGAATTTTCAGGTTAATCAATAATAAATTATGTTTGGTATCCTTGGATCACCGTCTCAACTAAATCACATTATATTTAAATTTCAAGAAAAAAACAGCATTCTTAAGGATCGTTGCTTTTAAGTAGCAACAAATGAGCAACATGGATTAGTGTCATCTCTGTAATTATATAAGCAAGTCCAAGTTAAACTACTTTTCTGCACATACTAAAACAACTTGATATGCTGTTAATGTTTTGCTGTTCATCTAAAGTGGCTTTTGCAACTCAGACTTTTAAAAAAATGCACATTTTCAAGATGTAGTGAAAACTGAGGTCTCTCTCAAACCATGTTAGGATGCAGCACATGTGTGTTATGGTATTTTAATGGTTTAGCCATTATCACAATCACAGCCTGGGCATAAAAACAGTGTAGCTAGACTTCCAGATCTTGGCAATGTATCATGCCTGTGGGTCTGACATCATGTAAATGCTAGTATTGCTGTCATCATGATTCACTCACAACTTTGTCAAGGAAGTGTTGTGCTGGCTCAAATCCATTCTGGACCTATCAAGATATATCACTGTAATGAAGCACCCGCTGCTCTTATAATACACATCTGGTGACCTTGACACCCTGAAAAGACCATTCATGTTCTGTCTGATTCTACTTTGTGGTGGGGTTGACATCTAAAAGGCTTACATGATCCACACAGGAACAGAATTTTAGGAATTGTCAATAGTGTTATTGTTTCAGCCATGTAACAGAAACAATATTTGAGGAGCCCTGAAGCAATAATTTGTGAGGAGTTCCAGAGCAAAACAAACTTGAAACACAAACTTTGCATTTTGCTGCAGAGAACTAACCTTCTAAAAACAATGATGTCTTAACCCTACCTGTAATCTAACCTACAACCCAAATGCATCAGCCAAAACTACAACAATACAATGATACACTGTGCTGCAGGTGCTACAGAACCAATTTTCTCAGCTACAGCAAAACCTTTGTACACAAATGGGTCGACAAGATGGATGACAACAACATACGTCACATACGTAATGAAGGACAACTAGATGGAGAAGGGAGGAAAAAACTTTGGATTTGCTTGTTCACAGTTTGTATTCAGCATGTAGGCTTTAAGCACATGCGTCATGCATAGTTTCTTGTTTCTGTATATTGTTTATGTATGTTTATGTAGCAGCATTATAGCGCTAAAAGCAAATTTTTTTGTGTGTTTTGCTGTGGATGAATACATTTTTAGACTTTAAATATTAGCACAACAACAATTTGTAAACCTGTGTTTCTGTGTAGACAAGGTTGAAATCCATTACAATATTGTCATCCATCAAACACATTATTTCACCAATTGAAATTGTTGAAGTTCCATGACTTGGTGGATTACAATATTCTGTGAGCTCATAAAAATGAACTACCATTGAATATACAAATGCTTTTTGTTAAACGTAAAAGTTGTTATAATCTTAAAGCAACAGAGATTTTTTGTGAAACCAAGACATAGAACTAGTTTGAGGAGTCGGTCAACCTCAATCAAAGGAATTGGACTGTGGGATAATTTGGAAACTGGCATTAAAAAAGCTAAATCATTGACTATTTTTAAAAATATGATCAAAAACTAAATTATTGCAAAAAATATAAATGAAATAGTATTGTGTATTAGGTTTTTTTTTTTTTTTTTTTTTAATTATCTTTCTTGGAAACTACATGAGTTGCTTTTTTTCAATCTGTAACTTTTTAGATGTTTTTTTTTTTGTTGTTGTTGTTTTTTTTGGTTTAGTTTGAATTATTTTTGTAAAAGGGGGCAGATAAAATAAGATTTTTTTCTTCGTTCTGCTACCCTTCATTTTACTTTTATAATGTACGGTCTCAAATATGAGATTATTTTGTGTTGTATTTAAAATGAATAAATTTAATAAATTAAAAAAATAAAAATAAAATGAACTGACATGCCTGCAGTCATTTACTAACATTTGAGTCATTTTGATATAAATCTTTATCCCAAATGAAAACCAAAACTGTTGAGTGGCTAAAATATCACAACTGGTATGAAAATAAATTGTTACAGTGCCATCGTTCTTTCTGCTTCTCAGAAAATTGTTACAATTTATGAAGGAACTTAGTCAACACAGTCAAGGGGCCATAATTTCCTTTATACATCCTATAAATATATTTTATTTTATTTATTTATGTTTAAAGCTTTTTTTTATGTCAAGTGCAAAAAAAAAAGATTTAAAAAAGCTTTCCTTTAAAAACACATGTTAACGTGAACTTAAAATGACAACAGTTGGTAAAGAACGTCTTTGTTCTGATTTCTTTGTGTCCAGTTCGCCGCTGACTTGGATATTATCTTATTACTTGCTTTCATCACAGAAATTCTTTATTGGATCTTTCATCTTACATTGCACATCCCACAGTTCTCCTCGCACTATCCTTCTGTCTAACAAGACTCCCCCTGGTCTCTGTTGGGATAAAGTGGTCAGACTGGAGGCAGAAATGGGCTGGCAGAGTTAGGCAGGCTGGTGCTGAGGAGGGGAGCCTTGGTGTGACGGCCTGTGGGGAAACGGCAGCTAATCAGTCACAGAGAGATCTCGTTAGGCTTGACAACCATTGGGTAGTGGGTGCAGGTGGCCCGGTCTCCACAACAAGCTTGCTCAAGTTTTCTTTTCTGGCTCCATTTTTGTTTTCTGCTCTCACTTGGCCAGGAAGCTTGTTTCGCCATAATCCCTTTCATCCCACTTAGCACCTCCTTCACACTGTTTGGTTGCACTTCCATTCTTCTTATGTGTTGTCTTAATTGTCTTTGTCAGCTGCCTGAAACTTCCTCCATGTTTTGCACCCTGGAAGCTTTCTCCTTCCCAAAGTAGGGATTAATTTCCTTTGTTTTACACAGTTTGTTTTAAGTTAAGCAAAATAAAAAACTAATAGAATTGAAGAGTCCGCCTGGAAAGGACCTTTTATGCAGCAACGTTGTGTTTTCTTTTTGCTCGACAGACCACGTTTCAGTCTGTTAGGTCAGAACAGTCCTATAGAGCCTCGGGGACTGCACTCTTACAGGCTCAGTAATAATGGCCACTACCTGTTGGCTCCTTAAAATCACATACAAAAGTACTTGTCTGGTAAATTTTCAAAAAAAAAGTTAAAAGCCAAGTTATTATTTTTGCTTCAGCGGGGAGCGGTGTTGTCTAAAGCAGGAGATGATTACAGCATGAGCAAGAGACTGTCCAGACACCTCAATGAGGAAGAGGCTGACTGATGAATGGTGTAGACAGTAGAAACCTGCTGTTTCAGCTCGAGGTTGTAATGAAGGCTGCAAGCTGTAGCTGCTTGTCAAGATCCCCACTGTGAATCTTGTCAGCTTTGGCAGGCGTCAGTATTCTTACATTACTGTTTGGAGTCGGCACTTACTGATCTCGACAAGGGACAGGTCAGTCTTGTTGAAATGTTGTCTGGGAAATGCAGAGACGCCAACTTCAATCTGCATCAAGTACCTGGGAAAAGAATGTCAACGGGCTGAAAATATTAATGAGCTTCTTTCTTGATCAGTTTATGGGTTTTATTTTAGGCCAATAATGTACATTTTGGAGCTGCATTGGTTATTTTTGCAGGAATTTACTGCACCTAATTATGTTTCACTATACATTTTGGTTATGAGGTGGAAAATGAGTTTAGAAATGAATAATTTCATCGCTAGTCCTAAATCCAATAATTCTCAGTTGGGTCATCTGGACAGTTTCTTTTTTATAGAAACGTTTCACCCTCCATCCGGAGAGCATCATCAGTCAGAGGAGTTCCAGCAAACTGTTTCCAATCCAATCCAATAATTTGGATTCGTCCTGTCCCTCGTCGACTCCTCCCAGGCAGGCAGGCACAGCCAAAGTGGTTCAAGGCAAGAAAGTTCATGCTCAGTAATCCAGGTACCAAGAAGGTCCAGATGACCCGACTGAGAATTATTGGATTCAAAAAAACATTCAATACAAAAACAATTGGACTTTATCCTGTGACTGATGATGGAGGGTGAAACATTTCTATAAAAAATAAACTGTCCAGATAACCCGACTGAGAATTATTGGATTTGGTACCTGGATTACTGAGCATGAACTTTCTTGCTAGTCCTAAATATAAACATTTTATTTTTTTTAAGAAAAGAGGACACATTTTCCAAATAAACTACTGAAATGTTGAATCACTGGGTAATCAACATGTTATTTCTGATTATTGTTGGCCACCAAAAGGCAGCCATACATGTATTCACCTGTGCATGAGCTCATTTGGGGCTCATAGGGACTGAGATGGTGTAGAGGCAGGGCAGCCGACTCGGGACACGAAGGTTCTGGGTTTGATCCCTAGTCATTGCACATCTCGTGGTGTCTCTGAGCAGGACACCATATCCCCAGTTGCTCCCCGGGCGCTTCTAATAGCTGCCAACTGCTCCACCTGGGGGTGGATGGGTTAAATGCAGAGATACAATTTTGCCATTGTATGGGAACATGCAATGAAGACAATACATACAATATTATTGTCTGCCTGTTAGTAAAATATTCTACGAACCACCTGGGAGATTTTAGTGAAACTTAGAAAGTAATAATCGGATGCAGCTGATGACCTTTTGAAGTCAGTCCAATTAAAGATGGTAACCACAGCCAACTGAACATAGAAAACACAAAAAAATGATAATTTAGACATTTATGCAGATATTTAACATAAATCTTTATTGTAGGAGTAGGTGAGAATTACCCACAACACATCAACAGTTCATGCTCAGTCATCCACAACACAAACTCTGCTAACTGATTGCACAAAATCATTGTTTAAAATGTTGCTATCCACTACTGGACTCAACCTTGTCAGCAAAATATCTTATGAAACACAGGATATATTTTAATTAAACTTTCAGAAAGTAATCATTGGATGCACATCTACAACTCATTGACTTTTGTAATCAATCCAAGTCAAGATGGCACCCACTAATCATATCCTGTAAATCCTATAAAAATGTCTCAGTCATTTCTCAACAAAAGATAATCCCCGTTTAAACCTGGTATGAAATGTGGCGGGTGATATGCATTCCTTCAAGGAATGTTATGCCTAGTGTACGTCAGTAGCATATAATCTTATTACTGCATGACAAATAACAGTTTGGGCTTTTCAGAAATATTCTGTTACCAGTAAGGTCAAGTTTTCTTCTTTTTCATATCCTCTGTGAAGTTTTAAGCCACTGATTTGTCACTTTCTTGATTTGATAATAATAAACCTTCATTGAAGCAGCAACAATGGTGCTCTTGTCTCCTCTGGCTTTTAAAGAGACGTGTCATGTTCTTGAGCTGCTAATGCAACTGTGCTGAAAAACCACTTCTTGATTTAAAAATATAGTTTTGATCCCACTTTTTGAGAATCAGAAAGAAGTTCCCATGGTGAGGAATCAACGGCTACTCAGATATAATCATACAGATATCCTCTTGTCTTCATCACTGTCTGCACTCTCATTCAGTCAGTGTTGTCTATAGTTACTGATTTGGGGTTAGTTTAGCAAAACTGAATGAAAGCTTAGTGTTTTTTTTTTTTTAATATATATATTTTTGGGGGTGAAACAGCAAGGTTCGATAAATGAAACCATATTTAGTATTTCAAATAACATTTAATTGTAAATCTATGTGCATTGCACATTGCACAGATTGTGTATCATCAAGAAGTAAAGAAATCAAGAAAACGCTTCAAAAAATATGCTACCCTTAAACTTTCTAATGATAAAATTTGTTCAACTCAAAGTAAATTGACTACAGTTATTCAAAATAAATTTTAAAAGAGGCAATCTGTCCAAATCAACACTAATCTGCAGATACAGTCGGCCTCAGTACATGTAATGCAGACACAGTGGCACAAAGGTTCAAAGACTACCAGTAAGGTAAATTAAAAAAAAGTTTAAACGACAAAACAAGTGGACTTTTATTCTGAAACTGAAGACATACTGCTTCCCATTCAGGAGGCTTCATCATCAAGGGAAGTGAAACATCTTCAGTTTCAGAATAATAAACATAGAGACCCATTGCAACAAGACCAAAATATCTGTTTGGATTTTTGACGTGTTGAATATTTATATATATTATATTTGTAAAAGAGATTACTCATCTCAATGGATTTATTTCCTGGTAAAATAAAGGTTTAAATAAATATTGTTTATATCCTTTAGCTTCCACATATTTTCTTTTATTTTTTTATTTTTTTACATAATGCTGTCATTTAATAATTTTGTCGTAATCTTCAGCCCTCACTGGAGCGGTTTGCAGCCAAGTGTGAAGAAGCTGGGATGAGAATCAGCACCTCCAAATCTGAGGCCATAGTCCTCGGTCAGAAAAGGGTGGATTGCTCTCTTCAGGTCGAGGGTGAGGTTCTGCCTCAAGTGAAGGAGTTCAAGTATCTATGGGTTTCCCTCACGAGTGAGGGAAGAATGGAGCATGAGATTGACAGATGGATTGGTGTAGCCTCAGTATTGCGTACCCTGTGCCAGTCCATTGTGGTGAAGCCGGAGCTGGTAAGGCAAAGCTCTCTGTTCACTGGTTGATCTACGTTCTTACCCTCACCTATGGTCACAAACTCTGGGTAATGACCAAAAGAATGACATTGAGGATACGGAAGGTTGAAATGAGTTTACTCCACAGGGTAGCTAGACTCTCACTTAGAGATAGGGTGAGAAGTTCAGTTATCCGTGAGAGACACAAGAGTAGAACCGCTGCTCCTCAGCATCGAGAGGAGTCAGTTGAGGTGGTTTGAGCATCGGGAAAGGCTGCTCCCTGGGGCACCTTCTTCGAACGTTATCAGCCATTAAGTGGCCATTATTAGTTGTAATCATCTCCATAGGTTGCATTCAGACCGTCCGTCCTGAACCTCCTAGTAGGTTTAAAGGTACGTTCTTATCGCTGATAACAGGGTCAGGGTTAGGTTAAGAGTTAAGGGTCCGGGGGTTAAATTTAGGGTCAGGTGTAAGTTAGATTTAGGAAAAGGCTTAAATAAAGCTAACAAAACAAAAACCTTGCAGTTTTAGATGCAGGTGCAGCTGAATATTATCAGCGATAAGAACTAACTTTTAAAACTACTAGGAGGTAGGAGGGACAGGCTGAACGCTACCTATGGGGATGATAGCAACTAATAACGGTCACAACATTCAAAGCCACTGGTGCCTCCCTAGGGAGATGCTTCGGGCATGTACGACTGGGAGGAGACCCCAGGGAAGACCCAAACATGCAGGAGAGATTATGTCTCTTGTGAAGAAGCAGTACAAAAGTTCAGCTAATGGTCTTTGAACCAAGAACAGCAAATCTTTTTGCCATCAGTGCATCCAGTCCCTCAAAGGGATCCTAGCTGGTGGCTCTCTGTCAGCTCCAATGTTTCCTTGCTTCTCTGTGGTGTCTTTCACTAATAATGTCTTCTCCCTTTGCACCCAGAGCCTTGGCTGGAGGAGTCAGCCATCTCTCCCTCTGAAATGAAGAAGAGCTTAAAGAGCGAGCAGCTCACCACACATCCCCACATCTGGCTTCACGTGTGTGCGATGCACTGCTTAATTATAGCAGTTTCTCCCCTTTTTGCCGCACACACGCAGAGCCACACGAAACGGCTTTTGCATTTTTGATTCACGGCAATCAGATGCAACGCAGGCATTAAAATTAATCACGTTCTGAAAAATGGAAATATGTGTTTCTGGGTGTTTCGATGAAAGCATGCAGACGCATAAATAAACATGAGCATAAACACACACACACACGCACGCCTCTTGACTGACTGTGTCTGCAGTCATAGATGGTAAATATGATAACCTGTTAAGTGGTTTTGTGTTCCCACCTGATGCAGAGATCATTTCAGAATCTGGTGGAGGAGAAATATATGGAAGCTCAGGGATTCAAGCTGTGGGAAATGATGAGAGAGGGAGGTGAATGCTTTTTAACAGGTAGCAAACACTCCTCTCTCCCTCTCCTGTTCTCTCTGTTCACTTTCTCTTCCGTTCAAGTGAGTGGGTGGGACAGTTTTATTGCCTTGTTTGTAGCTGTGTGCAGCACATAAGCATAATATTGATGTCAAAGGGGAACGCGGAAAACAAACTCAACCCTTTATTTAGTCGAGGGAAACAGTTTTATTAAGTTAGAAATGATCACCTCACTGTTTGAGCTGCCAAAAGAAAAGCCAGTACTTTAGAGACACATTTTGTTGTGGTTACAGCATCAAGTCTCTTCAGGTACATGTCCTGGAGTTTGAGCCAGCCCTCTGAGTTTCTGTCCATTAATCGGCTCTCCTTTGATTTGTGTGGATTTTGCTTTTGCACAACAGTCTTTAAATGTTACCAGAGATTCTTAGCTGGATTAAGGTTTGGGCTTTGATTGGACCGTTCCAGGATACTTGACTTGTATTTTTCTTTAAACCTCTAAAATTGTTGCTTTAGCAGTTATTGTCCTGCTAGAAGGTGAACATCCATCTCAGTCTCAAACTGAAAGGCTCCAGAAGTTTTCCCACAAGGTTTTCTTTGTTTTGCCCCAACTTTCCTTCAACTCTGACCAGTTTCCCAGTCCCTAATGGTGAAAATCATTCCAACATTATGAATCTGCCACCTCCGTATTTCACTATGGGGATGGTGTTCTTCTCAGTATGATAAACAAAATTCCTTTTGGCAAAATCCAATTAGTCTGCTTTTTTTATGGTTTTTTGTGAATTAACTTTATGCAATGGCTTTTCTTGGTCACGCTTCCATGCATGGAGCCTAACTTTGTTCAGAGTATAGTAAAAGTCTGAACATCCATTATAAACTAGAGTACAAAAAGTTTATTTTGTAATACCTTCATGTCAAAACATTTTTTTTATAAAGGTGCATCTTAAGTATTCACTGAACACTTTCCTGCACTTCACCTTGTTTTCAAGCATTTTGTTTTCAAGATTCAATTTCAATTCAGTTTATTCATATAGCGCCAAATCACAACAGAAATCATCTCAGGGCACTGAACAAAAACATTCACATATAAAAAATAATAATTAACATTATTTATCTGAGTAACTACTGCTTTGAATTTAACTTGTTTCATAACGGGCTGGTGCTGGTAAATCCAGTTGTGCTGGCAGGCAGTCGAGGACTCGGGAGAATATAAAATATAATTTATTTACAAAAACAAAAGAGCTGACAGGGCAGCAAAACTTACATGAATCATCAATGGGGTACGCAGGGAACAGGCAAGTCATTATCAGTAGACAGAAGAAACTGTCAGGTAAAGGAGTGAGACAAACACACAGGCTTAAAAACAAGAAACACCAAATAGTCAAAGTGAAGGCACCTGTGTGTAATCACAGATGCCAAAGACAGAGACTGAGGATGCAAGACATAAACACAACACAATATGGAGCTAAATAATAAGAAAACACAAACCCTATAAAGATAGAAACAGAGGATCAGGGGAACACAAACAACACAACACCAGAAGGGGCTAGACACCAAGGAACATAAACTACAACTTCATCACAGAACTCTCATCTTGAGCAAGCACGAAGGCAACAGTGGGAAGGAAAACTCCCTCATGAGGAAGAAACCTTGAGCAGAATCAGGACAGACTCAGAAGAAGCGGCCATTTGCATCAACCGGCTAGGTTTGAGAGGAACAAGAAGGAGGAACAGATACACAATGGCAGGTCGAGAATCATGTTAAGATAAAAAATAGTATCAAACAAAAACTGTTCAATTTTAACTAATTCAATCCAGTTAATTAGATTCAGATAAAAGTACAACTAATTTATTTTAATTGAAAACATATTCCCTTCAGGCCCATAGTTAGATGATTCCATTAACATATTTTTAGATGTTATATGAATATATATTTTCACTACACACAATTAGATGTGAATTAACAAAACCGTATCACTTGTACGTTTCTCACTCCAGTTGTCATCTTTTTTTTTTTTTTTTTTTTTAATTTTATTTTTTTTTTTTGGACTGGGGTTGCTTGTGTTTTTGCTTGTGCATCCAGTCTTGGTTTCTTTTTCCTTTTTATTTTATTTATTTTTTCCTCCTGATGATCGTCTCTCATCCTCAGCTGAACAGGCTTAATTACTGTCTGGCTCTCTGCGCTCTGCTTGGTGCTGATTAAAAGGGACACTGACACTCCATAGGGAAAGCCCGACTGGGAGTTTGTTCACTTTCATGCACACTCTGCTTATCGCTGTCTGACCAGCTCCATTACCATGGCTTTGAGGCCCTGTTTGTAATTGCCTCTCTTTATTACCATGCCTCCATGTCAGGCCAGGAAACAAGGACCCCCCTACATCAACAGATAATGTGTGTATGGCAAACCAGGGATGTGTATGCAAACACATGTATATACAGTATACATAAATGAAAATAGTATGACTCAGACCACACACTGAGGTCTGGTGTTTTTAAAGAAATTTCAACTGCAGCATAAGTTTTGCACATGTTTTAAGTGACACTTTTAGTTCCAGCCATAATTGATTTAATTTTTCATGGATTGTTACACATTGACCACTTATCTGTGCATTGAATGTGTCTTAAATTTGGAAGAAAAAAAATGTGGCAGCCATTCTTAATGCAGGATTGTTCACAATTTAGTGACATTTTTATTTAACACACTATTGGGGGGGTGGGGGATCACTGTAATGCCACTTGATTGTTGATGCTGCTGATTATCTATGCTGCTGATCTCATGCTGCTGATTTATTTCATGCTGCTGTGTCCATTTGTACTCATCTGCACACACAGACTCATGTTCGTGCTGCTGTTGTTCTGCGTATTGTTTTTGTACTATTAAGTGTTTAGCATATTTCTTAGTTTATATCATATATCCTTATTACTGTCTCTTTTACAATTAAGATTTCTGCTGTCGTTGGATGTAACTGGGACCCTGTGTACATCATTTGATTCCACCTCATGTGCCACGTGTGGTGCGAATGACAAAGAACCTTGAACTTGTGGCAGCACAGTGGCTCAGCTGGCAGAGCTGCTGCCTCTCAGCGAGCAGGTCCCCGGTTCAAATCCCAGTCCAGGGGGCCTTTCTGGGTGGAGTTTGCATGTTCTCTCTGTGCATGTGTTAGTTTTCTCCTTGTGGTCCGGTTTCTTCCCAGAAACCAAAAAAAACATGCATGTTAGGCTGATTGGTAACTCTAAATTGTTCCTAGGTGTGAGTGAGAGAGTGAATGGTTGTTTGTC